>JAOVVA010000004.1:25690662-25704329 GCA_028565275.1 Leiocassis micropogon | reverse complement strand
TCCAAGATCAGGACAAATCCACAACAATCAAATCCAGCTAACTGAGTTAGCGACGTACGAAGAACGGACCCCAGGAGTTTCACTTTTTGAATTAAACTACTGTAATAAATCAACTTATCAATGATATTCTAATTTATTGAGATGCACATACACACAGACACATGCAGAGGCGCAAAAAAAAAAAAAAAAATGCATACCCACTTACATACAACATAAAAAATATATGTCTCTCTTCTGTCACATGACAATATCAACAATGGAGCAACTACTGACATCTTCAGAGGAAACATTTCTGCCATCATTCATGCCAATTTTAGTTTGATTAAAGGGCATAGATCTCTGTTGAAGTGTGTATACATTTTTGAGCCCACATATATAAAAAATACAATTTTGCAAATTAAAACTTGTAAATGTAAAAAAAAAAAAAAATCAGATAAATCCTTGCATCACAATACCTGGACAACAGTTTCAATTTTTTACATTCAAATAGGTAATGACATAAATGACATTACTTTATGTGAATCAACAGGTGCAACACTGCACACTATTTATTCCACACCTGGTCAAAATTTGCAACAAGTACAAGTAATGTTCACCAAGAATATTTCTTCAAATCAATTTATTCACCAGTAATACATAAGACAGTGCCTGTTGGTGGCGTTCCAATCCAGTGTAAATATAAAACTTTTAGCATAACGCAAGCATGAGAATAACTTACTCTGAAAGACTGGAATTTTCCATATGGAGTTACAGTTGGAAATAAGGTAGCAATCATTTAACCATGTTATCCATGCAGAACAACAAAACATCTGCTAATTGTTTAACATTGCTTGTGTAAATGTGTTGCTGGCCAATGCTTACATTGCATACAGCCTGCCCTCTTTAATAAAGAACATCCACCCATCTGCAATCCTGGAAAGTTACATAGTGAAGTGTCTTGTGTAATCATATTCTATGGTTGGTATAACAGCTTGCACAAATTTCAGGAAAATCAAGAGGTACCTGGATGGCATAATTAAGGAAGCATTATAAAGAAAAATGAATATTTTTTTTTTATCTTAAGATCTTTTATTCAAATAAATTATAAATGTCTTCTAACCTATATTTATCTTTAACAGTGCTGTGGGGAAAAAGAATCAAAAAAAGGATACATATGAACCCCAAGCTCTCCTCCACCTTCAGCCACGGTTTCAATGATCTTCTTCATCACTTCGGCATGTCTGGAGGAGGGAAATCATCACACAGAGCTCTAATGTAATACAATTCCCCAGGCCTTATGATATGTCCATAAACTGCTCTTAAAAGGAAACAAAACTCAACAGCACCAATCGGAAATTTGGTTTGTTTAGGTGGTCTAAGAAGCTCCACTAGATGTCGCTGAATTCTGGCAGCCAAACATAAAATTGTTTCGCCAATTACATACATTGACCCCTCTGCTTTAAAACAATTAACTATCAAATCTACCTTTAAAGACCACATTCTATAAGAACCAAGTGTTTAAATTAGGTAAATGCAGACTTTTTTTTACTTGCCCTAACAGCTCTTAGACATTCTCCCATGTTTTACTAAATGTAAAAAGGGTTGAATGATCTAATAAAAAAAATATGAAAATTAGGCAGCAGAAAAGGACTCACTGAATTATTTTGTACAAATATAATGATTGCAGTAAGCACAATATTTTATGACCAAACTAGGATGAATAAATGATTAATATTTTTAAACCAATTATAGGAGTTATAATGAGTACTTTTTGCATAGTTTCTGAATCACCAGAGCAGTTTCGTATGGAACTAATAGTTTGCCCATTTGCCTGTTTCCGTGACCTTATATGTGGTGACTATACAGGCCTCTGCCATTCCTCACTCCTGTTATTAACTTTTGATGGTATGAAAATTTATAATTTAATATTAAATAAGATTTTTTAATCTTTCTGATTAAGTAGGCTGAGACATAGATATTTCCATTTTTTTATTTCTACTTTATTCATTCATTTGTTCGTTTGTTTATTATTTTGTCACAACTGAAAATGCTGCTGAACAATACAAATTGCCTTTTTTTATTAGCTTGGTGTGTAGCACTGTGGATACTGTGGCTACAAATTCCATTAGCTGACAGTTTCTGCAGATATTTTCTTATTTCAAAAGGAAGTGTAGCCTGCTCCACTTCAGGGACAAGAGACTAAGTAAATAATAAAAAAAATATATATATATATACACTCAAGTCTTTAAGTGTGATAACGGACGCACTTGCGCACACTGAGGCTCATAGCATCATAAAATGGCAACACAAAATGGGGGGAAATCATCTATGAGCACATGCTGAAAGACTAATTTGTACACTACAGTGTGGAACTTAATTAGGGTTATTAAACTGAGAGGTAATATAGGTATCGTCATTCCTGTTGTGACTTGAGAAGCTTAATCTTATTTGATTTAATTTGTATATCTTTTGTCTATGTAATAACTAAAGACTAAACTTTCAGAAGGTTTAAGCACTTTGTTTTTTGCTAAATATGATTTTGATATTTAAACTGTATGTGGTCATCTGTGCCCTTGATTACTAATAACTAATATCAGCCCTGAGAAAAAAAAACATTAAATTATTCAAACATAAAAAAAAAAAAAAAACATACATAATTTCAAGCTTAGTCTTGAGCAAATACTGAAAAAGATTATATGACTTAATTTTTACAGCAAAGATGATTTCTGTGTAAAAGCAAAATTTGGACAAATTTCGTAAAAAAAATAAAAATAAAAAACAAAATAAAATCAAAAATAACAGACCACCCCTATTCTGGGAGGCCATACTGGGCAAAGCCCTTTTTGTCATTTAAAGGAGTACTCACAAAACACCCTTTGCATAAGTTGACCAAGTTTCAGTACCTGCATGGATGCACAGAGCACATAGCTGGAGGAGGCAGATGTGGGTGGTTTTCAATGGTGACTGTTTTCTTTACATGATCCTGGCTGATGTCCTCATACATCTGATCAACAGTCAGGGGCTGCCTTTCCTGGAATACAGCACAACACACATGCTAAGATTTTATACAAATGACTGATTTTAATATTAATATAACACATTTGTTATTTGTGGCGTCATTATTTTGCGCACAAACCTCGTCATATCCAAAAAGCCACAGTCTGGGAGTTTGATAGTATTTGTCATAAGTTATGTATAGATCATAGGTTCTTGTCTGAAGGATGGCATCTTCTCCACTTGCCTCAGCCTTCGATTTAGATGTATCTGCCATTTTGCTTGTGTCAAGGGTGGCCTACACAAATGTAGTTTAATTGCAAAACCAAGTCTCTAACACATAAGCACAAAAAGAAAAATTGGTTTAAAACTCACAATACCTCATCTGTTTCCAAAAGCCCACTTTCTTCATACTCTGAAAAGCATACATAATTTAATATTTGTAATAATTTAATATTTCTAGGTTATAAAAATCCAGTAAAATGTATGTTTATGTTCTAGAAATAAAGATTTTCTAGAATTATGTTTTTGCTGTTACCCTTCATATCTGCCGCCTCTGCTTCATCATCGTCATCATCACTAATTCCACTGCCCAGATGCACATTCATGTTCATATTATCCTTTAAGGGGGGGGGGGGGGGTGGGGGAGAGAGAGAGAGAGAGAGAGAGAGAGAGAGAGAGAAGTTCAGCTCAAAGAAGACACCAGAGTTTACAGCACTATATGGAAATTCCTTTTGTGGGTTTTGTATAGTTATCAACTTACTTTGTTATCCAATGAGATTTCACGTACTGCCTCGGTCATACCAGTCACTAGCAATGTAAATTAAGAAACATTTTATTACTTAAAACTATTAAAAGTAATATTAAGCCCATCATAGACAATTACAAAAACAGGTTCACTTTTTAGTAGTTAATTTTAACCTCACCAGAGTTATGATACGTGTCAACCCATCCTCCATCTCCATCATCCTCTTCGATAATGGCCTCCAGCTCATCAGAGTACTCCATTTGTTTACAGCGCTTGTAACATGGAACTGAGACAGAGGACATTACACTGTGATTTTGCCATCTAAATTAATTAAAACTAACTTAAATTAAATTATATATTTATCAATAGATTTATTTATAAATTTGTACAGTCCAACTAGGTGCTACATACCATTTCGGGTTAACAGAAACTGCTTGTCCTTGGGCAAATAGGGTTTTAGCTTTGCTTCTTCTCCTGATGCCCTTAACAGTTAAATAAATCATATAAGCACTTTAATTCACAAGGGGGAAAATCCTTTAAGGTAACATTTACCTTAACTAATTACCCGAGTATGAAATAGACACATCCCATTTGTTGGTCAATTAAAATGTTCATCCTTAAATAGTTACTTGAACTAATTGGGATATAATTACTAATAACTAAAAAAATCTTTTTATCTTATAACAAACTGAAAAGGATCCTGAAGACCTGCAATGGCTGGGGATTATGACTGGGGATTGTGTCATGGATGGTTGGACAGGTCATATAAAATCTACTACCCGTTCCTCACAAACTCTTCAAAACATGTGTCATGCTTCAGGTTCGGTGGGCATATGGAGAGGTGTCTACATATCTATTCTTGTCTACCACATACATAAACTGTGTAGGAGCCTGTGAAATTGGTCCTATTTTTTTTTTATCATAGCCATGTGTATTTTCCAACCCCAAAATCATATTATTGGAAATTCAATTGTACTTTCCCCTTAATGACAACTTTTTTTTTTTTTACCAGTTCCTTAAAAAAATATCCCAATATTGCCTGATTAATTAATTTTGTCTAGCAAATAGCGCCACCAAATGGGATGGAGCTACGGCCACATTATCTCTTTTACTAACTGACAAAAGGGTGAGAACAGGAGAGAATTAAAAGAAGACAACTCGTTGCCAGATCCAAATTAAACTTAATTAAACAAAATGTAATACTGTTTAGTTAGTTTCTGTGATGGAGACGATTAATTAATATAGTCAGTCTAGTGGATGCAAAACAAACCTATAAGTATACACCTCACCTCTGATTTAAAATATTTTTTCCCTAAGAACTACTCAGTCTTAATGACAAGACTTGATTCAGTTAATTCAATTTTATTTGTATAGCGCTTTTAACAATTGGCATTGTCCCAAAGCAGCTTTACACAATCAAAAGAATTATTGAAGTTTGTATGGAATTTGAATGTGTATGAATCAAAATGGTCAGATAGTCCCTGGTATGACTTAAGCAGCATATGAATGGGTGAGCTCCTTTCTAATTTCTTTAGAAAAATTAATACAGGGAAAAAGGAAAAATCCCCAGGGAACTGTCTGATATTAAGAATCGTCTTCCCGCAGGGACGCTGAAGCCTTTTGACAGATTTCCTATCTGTACTGTTTGGCTCCCTGTTATCAGAAACCTTTAAATCCTCTAAGAAAGGTTTAAGAAATGGATATTGGCCAGTCATTCAGTGATGATGAATGGCTTTCTATATGTGAGGAGGTTTTTCATAAATCAACTTCAATCTGTACACATGAGCTAAATCTTTCATTGATATACATAACATACAGTATCATACCCTAGTAAGCCTTCATGAAATGTGCTTAAATGTATCTGAGCAGAGATTTGATGTAAATTGGTGGTGTCAATTGTATATTGGTCTGGCTGTTGTTTTGGTGTTGATAAAAATCAATAAAAATCTAATTAAACAAAATAAATGTCCAAATATAATTTTAATAACAACTAAAATCATTATGCTACCCTAATCCATACATGTTGTGTTTAGTGTAAACTGTAGAACAGGCACTTAAAGTTCTTACCATTTCCATGTAGGGCAGTGATGAACTAGATGATCTCCTGCAGCAACAAACTATATGAAGACTTGAATTTAATATAAAATAATGCTGTATGATAATTAAATATCATATTTATGTATATTATTTACGTTCGACATATACAAATGTTAAATAACACTTATTTTTGATTATTGGAACAAAACATTTACCTCCTCAGGAGTTATAACTCCAGTTTCCTTAAATTTGGATTCCTGCAAAAAGCAGTGGATAACAATGAAACAAAGTGTTAAAAAAATTATAAAATAACGACTTAGCTAGGGATCAATTTTTAATTATAGTAGGTGTAATACTTTTATGAGTTCCAAAAATCACACACACCAACTGTTAACACTCGCACACGTACCCTTTAAATTTTTTCAATTCAATTCAATTTTATTTGTATGGCGCTTTTAACAATTTTCATTGTCACAAAGCAGCTTGTGCAGCTACGGAATGTGAATGTTTGTGAATCAAAATGGTCAGATAGTCCCTGGTGAGCAAGCCGAGACAGTGGCAAGGAAAAACTCCCTGAGATGGCAATAGGAAGAAATCTTGAGAGGAACCGGACTCAAGAGGGAACCCATCCTCATTTGGGTGAAACAGCAGGAATTGATCTGCATTCATACCGTGTGTTAGGTGGCAGCCAGTTCAGTATAACAGTTGATGTTAATTGATGTTAATATAGAGTCCAGGTAGTTAATAAGTAGTTTATTAATAGTTTAGTCAATAACTGTTATCACCTCACACACGCACACGAACACTAATGCACACTAATGCACATATTTAGGGCCCAAACTAACATCTGCCTTATATAGTGTGTAACGTGTGCAAAGTTGTGTGGTGGACCCGGGAGGCAATGGCACAGGTACTTGGGCACATTTATCGTTGCTCGCAACTATATTTATTACTATATACCCGGGCCTATGTGATCTAAAGACATTGCAATTCCAATATTTGCAAAGAGCACTGTATTTTATTATTATTAGGGCCCAAGCAGGGATATAGGGTGCATGACATTGAGGACGCAAAATTCTAGAGGAATTTTTAATATCTCAAAATAGCTGTGGCGATGCCACAAACTTGTGCTGAAAAGTGATTAATAACTTTGTGTGGCCTTATATTGAGTGACACCATATTCAGTGACACCACGTTCAGTGACATCACATTGACTAACATCATAGTGTGATGCTTTTCTTCTATCATCTGTGGCCTATTCTATACACGTGCACATTGCAAACTCTCACACACACATTGCACACATCACAAATGTTATGGTGAACTGGTATGTTTAGATGCGGTCTTCCCCACTCTCATTGATGGTGAAGTGATTGGTTGCTTTACATCTCAGGGAGCCCTGTGTTTCCTTCTGGCTCTCCCTTTTAGTTATGCTGTCATAGTTAGTCCTGCCGGAGTCCCTGCTTGCACTCTGCACTAAATGTACATTCACCTTATACATTATGTGACTGTGACCATACCTAACTGTTATCTCTCCTACTCTTCTGCTCTCTCCTCTTCTCTCACTCGCTCCCTCTCTCTCACTACACATATCACTCCTGAGCTGCCAGTGATCCAGACTCCCTCTGCTCTCTGGACCTGTCTGACTCGTCCTGGTGTCCTGCTTCTGGCTGGAGATCTCGTCGCATGGAACCCCAGTGTGGTCTGCCTCTGATGCGTGTGGTGACTGGGGATGGTTGCACTTTTCCACAAAGACTGTCCTGGCCTCGGCTGATGCTGACAGCTTTTGTCTGAGGAATCATGACTGCAGTCGCTTGATAGTTCAGGTCTGGAGTTTCCTATAGTTTACCTGAGCCTCCAATAACGAACTGGACTCCATTTTAACTTAAACACATCTCCTGTTATACCTTAACTACCAGCCTTCTAACACAGTATGACTGCAGATCAATCCCTGCTATCCGTTATCACCCAAATGAGGATGGGTTCCCTGTTGAGTCTGGTTCCTCACAAGGTTTCTTCCTACTACCATCTCAGGGAGTTTTTCCTTGCCACTGTCACCGTCATCCTCGGCTCTCTCATCAGGGACAGTCTTATCATTTTGAGTCATACACATTTCATAATTCTTTTGATTGTATAAAGCTGCATTGCGACAATGTCAATTGTTAAAAGCGCTATACAAATCAAATTGAATTGAACTAACCCTAACATTTCTCTCACACACACACAAATATTTAGTGCCTAATTAGCCCTATATAGCGTATGATATGTGCAAGTGCGGTTCACACAGGCGACGATGACTTTTTGTAGGTCTTAACACACTCAAATAACATAAGTTGTGGACCCAGGAGGCGATGACAGGGTGCTTGGGCCCACTCATCGTTCCTTGCAACTATATATATATATATTTTTTTTTCCACACATCTTAACAATTTAGCCTTTTGGAATAATACACTTTTTCAGGTTTATGTCTTTTTATAAAATCTTTTCTGGCCAAGTTTCATCTGAAAGACAGTTAAGAGTACTGAAAGATTTTAATTAAAAAAAAATTTTTTTTTAAGTTACAGAAACTACAACTAGGTGAAACGGTTTGTAGCACCAATACCATGTTTTGGCCGTTTGGAATCTTACCTAAAATGGCTGAATACCCTGGGCACTCCACTACACAGGGCGCTACTAACCAACTGGAACACAGCAATTGACTCCCCCCCCCCACTTACTGCACATCCTAAACATCAGATTCCATCAATACAACGATTGAGTCAACAGTCGTCGTACATGTAGCCTAATATATGGAGCAAAAGCCTGCTTAAAGATTTATGATTTTTGGACCCCTGGAATAATTAAATAAATTAATTACAAACCAACCAACCAATTAATTTATTAATTGGTTAGTTAGTTAGTTTAAAAACAGAGATAAAGAGGCAGAATTTTGCTAAGGACAGCTCGTAGCAAAATATTTGAATACATCACTTATGAGATATAGAATATGTACTGGTTAAAAAAAAAATCTGATGACTAATTTTACATGAAAAATATTGCTGGTCAGAATTACATAATTTTTGTCCATGGCATGTTCAACAGAAGTAGAAAACAAAATGCTGTCATCTTCATATTTTGTTAGCAACAAGAAAAGCAGCTGAGATGAATCATGTATATTTTCTTTCTCAAACATATGAGGATGGTACCTAAAGTCATGCAAAAGTGGACATCTTTATTAACTGGCATAGGTCATTCAAATTGCACATGGTAGGAAAATAACCACCGATCAAAAAAATCTGAATCAGCTGATACCAACTGCTGATCACAGGTGTGTGTGGGATATTGGAATCTGCCATTTAGTGTTGTATTTATTGAGCAGTATTGTTTATTTAGTATTTATTTATTGCTGCAAAAAATATCTGTTCTAAACAGCAGCGCACAACTACAATTAACAACTGAGAAAGGAGCATAAAATTTTAAACTTTTATTTATTGAAAGGCAACAAATTTCATTCTCTTATTATTTCATACAAATTATAAAGAAACTGAAATCAATAGAAAATCTTATGATCGATTAAAGTGCAACAATTTTCCATCCCATAACTTGCATCAAGGGGCTCTCACAAATGCCGAAATGCTTACAAATGCGACACTCTTACTATACTCACTCGTTATAACAAACAGGACATGGAACAAAGATGCGTCAATGAATAATGAATGAAAACTCTGCACCAAACATTTTTAAATAAGCTCAGACATCAGTGACTTCACCAATCACGGCTGCTCTTTAGTAGGAAGTGAAGGCAGGCATTTCTTCATAAATACCAGAATTTCTGCATTCTGTCTTTTAAGAAACAGAATGTGTCATCCAGAATGAAAGAAGTGGATGATGTAGATCCTTTGAAAATGGCTAGAAGAGTTTTCAAATTATTGGACTGCATACTGGAACTGGATTAAGAACCCTTCAAGACATTATCAAAACCTGGAAGGATAGTGCTGAACTGTCAACTTTGTGAAAGAAATGTCTGAAAAAAAAATCATAAATGGAGATCATTTAAAAACAAAAGTATGTCATTTGCATAGTAAACCAGGCATCCAGTACAAGTCAAAAGTTTGGACACACCTTCTAATTCCATGATCTTTTCAGATTTGTATTTCTTTCTACATTCTACAGAGAGGTAAGTTTTGGTCTTGCCTCCCTTGAAAGGTCTTCATGAGAGCGGGTTTTATCATGATGCTTGATGGGTTTTGCAAATGTACTTGAAAATACCTTTCCTGCAAGAACTATTTTAGAAGAGCTGACCTTCATGTCTTGAAATGTCATTTCTGTCACTTAATTACCTAATGCCATGTGTAAGTTAATAGTTAAGGGAAAAAAAATCCAGAATTGTTTCGGAATGCAGGAAATAAATTCATACTGGCGTCCAAAATTTTGACTGGTACTGTACATCCTTTGCAAAGAAAACCAGGCTGATTCGTTAGTGTGGCAACACACGTATCACCACACTGACTCCAAAATTCCAAAATTATTTTTAGGTTTTCAGTTTGAATGGCCATGACCAGTGATCAATCCATCAATCTATCTATGGTACAATGAACTTTTTACACATTTTTTTCCTGTGTGGTAGGAGTGAATTATTTGCCAAGTTTGTTTAGAAATAATAATTATGGTGGATGACTGATGTGTGCTGCTCAGTGAAATTCCAAATACTTGTATTTGAAGTCAATTTGTATTGTTTAAATTAAATAAATACTCATTAAACTTCTTAAAAGGTTTAAAATTGTAACAAAGTTACAAATTGAACAAAGATTTTTCTATATGTAAACAAGTTACATACACAAAAATTTAATTGGGATATTTATAAAATTGAAATACTTAATTTGCTATTTTAATCAAATCTAGGTATCGTGATAATATTGTATCGGGACGTGACTGGTGATTCCCATCCCTATGTGTTACACTACTCAGATTTGGCAAATTTGCAATTATAGTAATTTGGTTTCATTAGGTATCTGAACCTGAAATAAAGTACTCCAGAAGTAAAGGGCAAATACGGATTAAAAATGAAGTAAATGTAACACATTTATCTTGTTAGCTGATAGTACAGTAAAAATATAATTTGAGATCAAACATTTAGATAAGATACAGTCAGCTGCCATCATGACTGCCCCAACCTTATTTCCTTTTTTTTGTCTTTAAGCTAACTTTCAGAATATATTCTATTTTACATTCTTTTCTATTGCCACTTTGTCCCTCTTATTTCTTTTCGGGCCACACACAGTCATGTAAACATTTCACTGCATGTCATACTATGTATGGTTGTGTATGTGATAAACAAAATGTTTTAGTGAATTTGTCTTAGGGTTAACTTTGCACTGACTTTCAGTTTTAGTCCATTAATTTTGGAACAAAGATAAACGTGGAACAGTGGTGAACCTTCCCAGGACTGGCCAGCCTACCCAAATTACTCCAAGAGTACAACGACAACTCATCCAGGACCTCATAAAAAAAAACCCAGAACAACATTTAAAGAACTGAAGGTCTCACTTGCCTTAGTTAAGGTCAGTGTTCATGATTCTACAATGAGAAAGAGACTGGGCAAAAATGGCATCCATCAGAGAATTCCAACGCGAAGGCAACTGCTGGCCAAAAAGGACACAAAGGCTCATCTCACATTTGCCAAAAAATACTAAATATATTATTTAAAATAAAAAATTATTTTATTATCCACAAGACTTTTGGGCAAGTATTATGTGGACTGATAATACAAAATTTTTACTTTTTGCAAGGAGGGCGTCCTCTTACATCTTGCATAAAAACGAGCACAGCAATTCATAAAAAGAATATCACACTAACAGTCACACATGGTGCCGGTACTGTGATGGTGTGAGGCTGCTTCAGGACCCGGACAACTTGCCATAATTGATAGTAGAGCGGCACAATCAGGCACAATCGGGGGGAAAAAAAATCATGATCTCGATTCATATATACAGGCGATCTCATTTCTGAATGATAACGATTCACTTGCGTGTATTTCCCTGATTCAGATCACGCAGCTTTCACAAGTTCACCTATTTACTTGACAACAGAAAAGAAAAGAGATGCAATATTATGGTTTCCGTCATTTTTTAAAAATATATTTGCGTACTGACTGGGCCGGCCCACCGGGAAAACTCCCAGTGCTCCAGATGGACAGTCCGCCACTGCTGTAAACTATGGATTTAATAACAAACTACCCAACACTGTTACATTTACCTTATGTTGATATAATAATAATAATAATAATAATAATAATAATAAATCAATGGGGTTTTTTTTGTTGGAAGAAAAAACAAAGAGAGAATCGTGTAAGAGAATTGAGATCTCAATTCACATGGGAAAAAAAAAAATCATGATTCAGATTGTCAAGAATCGTGCAGCCCTATTTGATAGAACTATGAATTCTGTGCTCTACCAGAAAATCCTGAAGGAGAACGTCAAGCTATCAATTCATAACATCAAGCTCAAGCACATTTGTTTATGTAGCAGGACTACCAGCAAGTCTTCATTGGAATGCCTCAAAAAAAAAAAAAACCTAAATCAAGGTTTGAGTAGCATTGTCAAAGTCCGTACTTAAATCCGATTGAAATCCTTGAACAGGAAATTTAGGCTCAAAAATCCTAAATGTGGCTGAATATAAATAATTTAGCATAAACGAGTTGGCCAAATGATGTCAAAGACTCAATGCCAGTTATCACAAATACCTGATTGCAGTTATTGCCACCAAGGGTGGCACAACTAGTTATTAGGTTTAGGGGGCAGTTACCTTTTTCACATAGGGCCATGGAGTTTTGAGCAGCTTTTTCCCTTAATGAATGAAATCATCATTTAAAAACTGCATTTTAATTGGGTTATCTTTGTGAAATATTAATATGTTTTGGGTGATATAAATCATTTAAAGTGTGACAAATAAGTAAAAAAAGAAAACAGAAAGGGGCCAAATACTTTTCACAGCACTGTACTATACATATATACCTGCACCTGTACAGTACGTGTTACATACCTGCAAAACAGGTTTGCTAGTTATCATTTGAGGTTGGCATCTCTGTAAACTGCACTGACCTGGAATGTCATTTTGTAAAATACCTTGAGTTTTGTTCCTTTTTTAAACTTCCAGGTATCTATCTCCCATGCAGTATGTGCAGCAAGTCTGGCCTACTCAGCTTCCCTTTTCTAAAAGAAACTTATGCAACTGTAAATGTGAGTACTGGCTTTGCTTTTCTCGCTAACCAGTGGAGAAAAGCTAAATTATGAATATAATATAGAGGTCTTTATATCTTTCATATATTTACTTCGTTAGAATACCAAAAAGCAGCTTCTGTCCGTGCATACATGTCTATGTAAAAATCTTAGTTCCCTAAGAATTTAATAAGCAGAATACATTTAAAATACATTAATAGTTGATTTCTGTATGTCTCTTGTTTGCGCGCTGCTCCAGTTATTCGAAAATTGTGCACTGATCCTTCTGTTGGGAAACTATGACATTTACAAATGCCGCAACCGGAAGTGCTTGAAAACAGCCAGATGCAGTCGCTTTAGTTTTCTTCTTTAATCGGACAATAAAATTTAACTAAACTCCTATTCAACTAAACTGCGGTTGAATTCAGAACGCGAAATAAACTGTGTTCGCCATGGACTTTCCGAACAAATGGGAAATGCAGAGGAAGAGAAACATTACGTTTACCCTCTTTGCAGTCATAAACCTCGGACATACATCTACCAAAAAATTAGCATATCCTTCTTTAAAAAATTAGCATATTGTGAGAAAGTTAATTATTTTCTGTAATGTACTGATAAACATTAGACTTTCATACATTTTAGATTCATTACACACAACTGAAGTAGTTCAAGCCTTTTATTGTTTTAATATTGATGATTTTGGCATACAGCT
>JAOVVA010000004.1:25642523-25664152 GCA_028565275.1 Leiocassis micropogon | reverse complement strand
AAACAAGCACATTATATCATTCATCTCTATGAGGTTGCAGTTTATCCCAGAAACACTAGCCATAAGTTAAGAATATACCCTCAGATGGTCATCAGTCCAGGCATGGGGATATATACACTGATTAGTTGTAGCATTATGACCACCTGCCTAATATTCAGTTTATATTTGTGGGAAATGTGTGGGAAATACAGTAGCTATTCTAGTAGATCAACCTACAAGGGTCAGCCTTCACTCCCCAGGCGCATTAGTGAGCCGTGACCACCCATCACTCCATTTCCAGTTCACTGGTTTTCCTTCCTTGGACCACTTTTGGTAGTTCCTGTCCGCTGCAGCCTGGGAATTTCCCACAAGAGCTAAAGTTTTGGAGTTGCGCTGACCCAGTCGTCTAGACACAGTATCTCGTTACAATGGCACCTGGAAGTTTGTGGGATGTATTAGACAGTAAGTGAACATTTCGTCCCTGAAGTTGATGTGTGGGAAACAGGGCCAAATTGTGATGGCTAGATGGCTTTATTTTCATCCACAGTTACGTAATATTTTGCACAAGATCTTATACTCATTATGGGAGAGTCAAACCATTTCATAAAATCCTCTCTAGCAGATCCTTAAGACTTTCAGTGTCGTACAATTCATGTGTGAAAATGATTCATCCACTCCCAGAGCCACTCTTTCACAATTTGAGCTATCTGTGCCATTAACGGGAAGAAAAAAAAGGGTAGTCAGTTGATCTAATTTTCTTACCTAATAATGTTGCTGATTCTAGCCCTGACCAAGTGAAGCAAACCCCATGTGTGGAAATGCTCTTACATTCATTATCATAGCCATTTAAGGATCTCTGTATACATTGGCTGCTTGTATGCAACAACATGCAAGATAACTCCCCCTCTGTTACACCGAGATGCATTTTCACGAAATCCATTCAAAAATTGGGTGAATACAGTAAGAACTTGTACAACTTGGCAGGAGTGCAGTAGAAACTGATAAGGACGTAGTATTGTCCTCATTGACAGAGAGCTGCTATGCTTTTTTGAACATGTTAAAAAATCCTGGTGAAAACAGGGTCAAAGCAAGACACAGGAATAACTTGATAAGGACAAAGTAATAAACACCTCTTAGGGACTTCACTAACATACTACAAGCATTTGGGAAAAAAATTCTGACCGAGTTGTCATTGGGATGTCACCGCGCTGTTGGAATGTCAATAGAGTTCTCCTAACAATCTTGTACTATGACCATGACAGGTCCATGCTGTGTTGTAGAAGACCCAACAGTCCTCATATGAGGATGATACCAGATGTTCATATGGCGTTCTTCTGGTGTTTACCGTGTATATGGCACACATGCAGCACATAATCGGCAAGTCTCACATTCAGAGAATTTAGTATAAATACTAAATCCTATATAAACTGGACACAATGTCAACATAGTAAGCATCAGACATATTCAGTTTGATCTCATCGGGACTGGTGAGCACATTATTATGTTCGCAATAGAAAATTAGTGAGAACATGAATCAACATGATACAATGAAATTGTAGAACTTGATAAATTCCCATTTTTTCATTTTGACACCATTCCTGCATTCTTCAATTTTTTTAGGACAAGGTAGGATCTTTGTAACTTGTATTATGGCTGGTCTTGCCCAACAGGTTAACCTTAAAATCACCCAGTGTGCATGTCAGTGAAGAGAATGCCACATTTCCTAGTCATTCCTAGAAACTCAATCCTATGAAGATACTTTACTGTACATTTCATTTGAAAGCTTAGATTGTCAGGAGAAAATTTAACCCAATATTGAGTGAATACATGAAATATTTATTCAGTCTGAGGAAGTCAAAATGTGTAAGTGAAATGATGATGGTCGTTCATAACTTTTTTTCAACCACATTTCTTCTGCAAAGAAACATCCACTATCCTTCCATGTTTTAATAATGCTTTGGGCAGTTCTTAACCTGATTCCAGTAATTTCAGCAATTTCGTTGTTGTTTTCTTTGCTTAATAATGCCAATAATTTGTCCCTTGATCTTTTTGACAACTATACTATACTACTATAAATATACATCACTTGATATGAATGTTTAAGAAATGAGAAGCTACTCACTGCATAAGTTAGAGTCAAAAGAAGTGCGTCAATGCACGACTACAACTCTACGTGGTCGGTGAGGAGACTTTCTGAACGCACTGTACAATTAAAGTTCAAAAGTACAATTAAAATCTCAAATATTTGCTTATTCAAATTCAAATGGTATCATTTAAATTGCTTCAAACTGAAACATAAACACACTATATATATTATCCTATCCTACTGACACACAGCATACCGATTGGCAGGATGACAAAGACCTTCAAAATGTGTACATTTTCTTTATAAAAATGTGGGAAATTTAAGTGTTTGATTTTAAAAAAGTTAAAAACGCTTCAAAATACTCCTTAAATACATTATGAACAATTACTCATATTTTCAACCCTAGTCATTAGAAAAGGCCTCTTATTACAGCCATAGACTGGACAAATCCAAATATTTAAGAACTATTTTTTATTTTCATGGTGTGTTTTTACGTAACTTAGAAACTCTCCTTCTGCCTCCCACATGAGTCCAACTCCCCCTTAAAACAACCCATAACAACTGAAACAGTACACAAAATGCAGGGACAAATATTACAGCATATGTTCTGTTAATCACTGTAGATAAATCTTGAGGAAAATCCTGCTGGATTATCATCATCATCATCATCTGTCCTAGAAGCATCGCTTCAGAGAAAACACTGAATGGAGAGGCAGTATTTGTTCGAGTTTTAAATTTAGAAAAAGATATCCTCAGCCAAGTCAAAATCAATGACCAAATGCTTCAACAAAAACTATGACACAACACAAGTTTCGTAAAAGTAAATAGGTGGAAGTGCATCACTCACTATCGATGCATTTGTTGTAAGTTTCATTTCTTAAATAACTTAAAACAACTTGTATGATAGTTTCACCTTAAACAGAAATAGGAACCATTTTTGTGAGGAACATGTGACTAGTGGTTCCACTGCACTGAATCGGTTGGAATGATGCATTAGTAAATAGCCCTTTAACTGATTTCATGACGTGGATTTAAGTTAACCTAAACATCAAGCACTAGATATTTAAGATGTTTAATGAATCCCATGGCTCATTTGGTCAACTAAACCTCTTGAACAATAAAAATAAATAAAAAATAAAAATGGTAGGCCACTCACTGTAGTATACAATTTCATTATTTTCACTGCAACATGATAATTGAAGGGACTTTCCAGATTAATGCTAAACAGAAATTTTATCTTTTGAAATGAAACCTGGGTAGAGGGGAAAATGGTTAAAAATCTGTCCAGGAAAGGATAGAGGAAGAGAAGAGGTAACCAGGCTGCTATTTTAGAGCTCATTTCAACACCAGTGTGGCCTCGTTGCCATCCTTCCTCTGCAGGTACAGCCCCTGGCTCAGGTGATGTTCCCGTCGCAAGTAAGCATAGAAGTAGTCTGATATGAGTAGGATCTAAAACACACACACACAAAGAATCACACATTTATTATAGTGCATAAACATTGCATGGGAATCAAATGATGTCTTTTTCTGTGAAGAACAGGTAATTACAATGCCTGCAGTATAGGACAAAGCAGAAATTGTGCAGTTATCGGGCACTCAGGAATATTTGCAGGTAAAAATGAATATATTGTCAGTAAGGACATCCAGTCTTGTTTAAAAGTTAGGACCGTTTTTTTTTTTTTTTAATTCTATGTCTTTTTGTGTGGAATCTTAGTGGGTCTCAGTATTAGGCAAAAACAACTACTACTACAACATAGTACTTTTTTCACAATACAATAATTTATTGAACAAAAATGAAACCAAAAAGAAAAACCAATGTGGGTAATACTAACTACCCCCTGACTGCTTCCACAGGATTTAAAAGGGTTAGTTGCTGCCAGTTGCCGCTAATCTTCAGTCCTTGAGTAACTGATCATCAGCAGGGGTGCAGACCTCTATAAAAGTTTTGGCAGTTTGCTGATCTGGAGCATTCAGGTGTGTTATCACAATGTCAAGAGGGAAAGACATACAGTAAGCAGTGGTCTGAGAGAAGCAGTTCTTGCTGCACATCAGTCTGGAATGGGTTATAAAACCATTTTCAAACAACTTGGAGTTCAACATTCTACAGTGAGAGATGTTATTCACAAGTGGAGAGCGTTCAAGACAGTTGGCAAGCTTCCCAGAAGTAGATGTTCCAGCACATTCACCCCAAGGTCAGGCCGTGCAACGCTTAGAGACACACACACACACACACACACACACACACACACACACACACACACACACACACACTTAGAAACACACACAAAGAGCTATGTCTCAGACCCTACAGGCCTCACTGATCAAAGTTTTAATGTTAAAGTCCAAACCACAATACTTTTGGACTAAAGTCCTATGGACAGATGAGACCAAAGAGGAGCTGTTTGGCCGTAATACTCGGCACCATTTTTTGGGAAAACCAATTTTGGGTTACTAACTTTGGCACATGACTGTACTATGACTGTACATATTCATAAATATTTTGACAATGAAAAGGGTATTGTTATTTTAGCTGTCTACCACAAATTTCTGGTGCACATTTAAAATTATTCATTATAATCTATACATACAGTGTAATAAAACTGTAAAGATGGAGTGTCTGTACATGGAAAGTATTTGTAAAAAAAGAAAAAATAAGGACACAATATGAGTAATAGAACATAAAGATGTTTTTTTAGAAACATCTAATTAAAATTTTTATGTCACATATACACAGACAAAAAAAAAGGAAGTATTAAGGCGTGAATGTTAATAGGAAAGAATAAAAAATATAAAATATAAAATCTATCTATTTTTGACTGTCTGTTTGTTTGTGCATGCATCATGTAAAAACTACAACAAATTTTTTATGTATTTGGCCGAGCTAGAGGTAACATATAGGCTCTGTCTCATCGCAATCGGCCCACGGGAAGAGACGATCTGCTAATTTGAAATTTAAAACGCCCTTATATATTTTTACATAAATAAATAAAAATATCAACCTTAAAAATGATTAGTTCAATACAAAATTCAACAGATGCCGTTGTACATTTTTTAAAACGCTTTTATGAGTGTGCAAGGATGTCTTGTAAGTTCGTATATAAAAAAGTTGAAGGAAAATGTTTTAAGCTTTAAATCCTGTTAGTGTTCCAGATTCATATGTGGAATGACTTATTTGACATTCGTTTGACACATTAAAGGGGCAATAACTCTTTCTAGCATACTCTAAAGAAATGTGTCCATTGTGCCAGTCTGATACTGAGATCTAAATATTTATTTAAGTTTTTATGTTCTATCTCACCCCTGGAAGCTGCTTCCCAAAGGTTTCATGTAAAAATTGGTTTATTTTAAGGCAGGTCTTTGGAGTCATAGGATTATTTTTACTTATACTTTCACTAGTACAATAGTGTGCAACTCTGCAGTGGATGGTCCCAAGTCCATCTGAAACAGGAAGAAGGTGGTCTCTTG
Organism: Leiocassis micropogon; assembly: GCA_028565275.1. Classification (NCBI taxonomy): domain Eukaryota; kingdom Metazoa; phylum Chordata; class Actinopteri; order Siluriformes; family Bagridae; genus Leiocassis; species Leiocassis micropogon. Next base: position 25,658,622 of record JAOVVA010000004.1, on the reverse strand, counting down.
TCGATGTGACCTGAACCGGCACCCGGGCAACCAAAACAATACCAATGGAAATGTAATTACATTTTAAATTGAAATTAAGTTCAATGCTACCACATCTGGGGCAGCAGTGGTCCCCGAGTTATGTACCCAGGACATTGGTAAAAAGTGGGCTACTGGCTGAAGACGTGCTACCACATCTAGGGCAGCTAATGCGACTGCGCTGGAGACTCAGAAAATGGGCAAAACAAGTAATTACACCAAAATGGGAAATTTGCATCACCACATGTAACATATGAACTGGTCACATATCGGCCCTGGGGAGGGAAAACACTTGCCCTTATTAGTGCAGAGCCTAGTTGCCCCTGAATGCAGCCAAGTGCTAATGTCGAGACCTCTTCCCAGATTTAGGATGCATAAAAAAAATTGGTTTCAGCAAAATGTTCCTAGGTAGAGTATCTCACAAACTAATTAGGCCTCTGCTGTAACAGTTCTCAAAAAGCTTGGAAATTCATAAAAGTATCAAAACAAATATTTTGGTATCGTTTTCTCTGCTGTTCTTAATTCTTTGATCCAAGGAGTAGGGCAATAAATCTTCATGGGTTTAGAAGACAGAGGGCATATAGATAATGAAAGGGAGGGAAAAAAACATGTCTGTGGCAAGGAAAAGAAGTCAGAGTCTGGAAGGGATGATCGGGTGCAGGGGGTCTCAGGGTAGTCAAAGTAGATAGCTTAAAAAATTAAAAAAATTAAAAAAATTCATGCTACCGTATTAGTAAAGAATAAATTTAAGATGAAACAACTTTAAAGCAATTAATTTTTCTGAGGTACATTTAAAGTGAATGATGACCTATTTAAAAAAAACCAAAAATGTCATATCCGTGATTTGTTTATTTATTACAAAGTAAAAAAAAAAAAAAAAAAAAGCTGGGTGAACATCCAAATGCAATGATTTCAGTATTTTTCCATGGGTTGCACCAAACAGTATTTAAGTATTGGGCAACTCTGTTATTTATTTATCAAGTTATATATATATATTATATATAAAGATTTGTTTCCATTTGTTGCATGTCTAGTATCTAAAATCATTAGTTTTGATACATGTTTAGTAAATAGCGCATAAAACCTGCTTACCTGGCCAACGTTGAACAGTAGTGTGATGGCATAGTAGAAGTTTGAGTTAGCACTGCCAGCGTAGATCCAGAGATGCCAGAGAACAGGGAAGAGGACGGAGCACGCCAACAGAATGCAGGAAAAGAGGAAGATGTTCCTCAGAACTGGAAAAAAAAAAAAATCTTAAAATCCAGAACTGCATAAATCAAATGATCTAAAAATAATTACCACATTAAACACACATTCCTCAACACACAGCTACTTACATCTGTACAGATAGCTCCAGGCAGGCAGAAAGGCCATATAGAGTGCTATGTCTCCTACAGTGGGGTATGATTTAAAGATAGAGATGATGGCGATCTGCATGAAGATGAGAAATACTGGATGGTCCCTGTGTCAAAAAATAAAATAAGAAAAGGAACATTTTTTACTTCACCGTTGCTCCTAGACTGAATCCACTACTAAAATCATCTACCTGTATGACCACTTACAATAAAACCAAAGAATCTGAAGTCTTACTTGAGTTTGATAGAAAGAGGGATGGTATACACAAAGATGTTAATCTGGAAGACGCAGATGAAGAAGAAACGAAAATGTTCAAACATCTCAGCAAAGAAATACCAGAAGAGGCCGATATTTGGAGTAAGATCCGGTACGGAGAGGCTACACGGGATACACGAACAAACAAGGTTTCATGCAACATATGCTGAGATATTTACTCCAGCATAGGAATAACCCAAATATAAATTCAGAATAAAAATTCCTACATTTAAACAATTAGCCAAAAAAGTATTTATATTTAATATACTAAGTAAATAATACTATAATACAACAAGATGGAAGGGAAAGGAAATCCTCCCACTTTTATACTGACATGAATCCGTAGACTGAAGGAATGAAGTCCCAAGATCCAAGTAAAAAGAAAGACAGGCAGACAATTACAATCAGACTTCCCACAAACATGAAGGCGTACTGGAGTGTGAAAAACCAAAAACTACTCCTGCATGGGTTGACTGGAATATATAACCTCTGTCAAAGAGAAAAAGGGGGGGTCAATTTTAAGACATATTTTGAATGAGACAACGCATTCATCACAATTTACAGTTGTTGGTTGTCTGTAGCTTATTTCAGTGCTTTTATGTTGAGGAGATACAAAAACTAATCTGGTATTTCTGTAATGAAAATATCATGATGCATCACCTGTAGCAGGAAAAGAAGGGCAGGAGCAAACAATGTGAGAGGATAGATGCTCTGATAGGTTGCCAAGGATAAAAATATTGCACTTAATAAGGCACTTCCTGAAACATACAGAAAAGGTGTACAGGATGAAAACCATTCAAATCAGATTTTGCTTGATAGATTTAATACAAAACCTTGGACTTGGTGTCCATCTGTTCGAAGAGTAAAGGGCTGACTGGCATGCATTACATTTTAATACCGTACTCTGTTGTAATGTAAAACCACACACAGTGATCAGCTGGATTAGAGCTGAAAGTATAAACTTCAATTCAGTCTTAAATCCATTGCAGTGGTAAAAGCATGAAAATGATGTCATCGTCTAAACCGTAAATCTATAAAGCTGCTCAATTATGTCAATTTGTGTCAGGAGCACAACGGACAGGAGCTTCAGTGAACGATTAAATCAAATATCACAATGGAAAATAACACTTTCTCATATGGTTTTGGTTCCAGATGAACTCGATTGAGTATTTAATAAACTGCTGAACTCCTGGGAGTTGAAACAGTCTCTAGAGTTTACACTGATCTGAGCAGGGGTCTGTACATGGTTCAAGTTGCTTTTTGCTCATTACAGTTCTAAAGAGAGATTAATTGAGTTACTATGTCCTTCTTGGCATTGCTGCCCCTTCCTGTATGCTCAATAAGTGAGTCACACTGTGCAAGTCCCTGAAAAAATAATCAAGCCCCTCCCTATCATATCAAAACGGCAATCAGTGGACAAATATTGAGATGATTAAATGAAATTAACTTTTGAAACATGGAAAAAGAAAGAGCAATCCACAGCAATCCAGTAAAGCAGTATTTTCCCGTTTAACAGTTTAACATCTTAACAGATGTTAAGTGGCATCTCACTTAACATCTGCTGTGCAGCATCCCAGCATGGTACTGCTATTCTTAGAATAAAAACACAGCCTCGTATCATCTACAGGGAAGATGATACGGTTGCTTGAGTGTTGCTTTTTCACTACCGTAAAGCAACACTCAAGCTTGTTACTACTTCTGCTAAAATGCCCAGGTTGTAAAGCATCATTAAATTTCTTATCATTTTTGTTCCCCTTCCTGGCAGTCTGAACCACTCTGGCCATTTTCCTCTGACCTCTCATACACAAGGAGCTTCCACCCACAGACACCAAGTGAACTGTCATTCTCAATTTTTTTCCCCATCTTTCTAGACACGGTTAAGTGCGAAAATCCATACACAGAATAACTTCCACTTCTATCTCTAAAAAAAAATTGCTTTTTCAGACACATTAATCAACATGTGAACGCTATGACAGCAAAATGAGCCAATTCTATTTTTGCAGTTTGGAGAAAAATTCGTTTTTTTTCAAATGAAGCAAGTAGTATTGAAAACTGATAGAGAATATTTTGTGCATGCTTTCTTTGAGTAACAGGGGTGTTAAAGCACAAATGGCAAAATAGTATGTCAAAATTGTTTTGGATATACAAATATGAATTTTGAGTGATTTCTCAAAAAGCTTCAAAAAACTTTGAACTCTGTCTGAAAACTGAAAACTCTTACTGATTTATGATTTAGTTGTTACAACAGATAAATCAGTCTGTAGTTGTGATTCACTACCGTAAAGCAAGATCAAGCAAAATGCGGTGAGTTCTGTTGTACACAAAAACTTTTTTAAAACCTAACTTTTAATTTATAAAGATTGTTGAAGATCATGAGAAACAAAGACTGTCAGGTTGCAATTCAGCATGTCCTATATGACAGGACGTATCGCAGGCATTAAGCGACACACACCTCCTGTATAGTTCACTTATGCTGCGGCAACTGCAATGGCAGTAACAGGGGGTAAATCTCTTTCAACATTTTCCAAAACCCCACTGAACACATTTAATTCACTCTGAAGCCGAAAGAAAAAGTAAGTACAGAAAGTAGTTTCGCTTTACTGATCAAGGGACAGAAGGAAGTGATGTGTTTAGCTTTTCACGATGTGTCAGCTTTTGAATCCAGCCACTGTGTTGTGATTTGCCTAAAACATGGAAGTTCAAAGCTTATAAAGGGAGGACGTGTAAGAATTTTCAAATTACATAAAAAGTCTGAAAATGTAATTTATTATTTTTTTCTGTCAAATTGTTCACATATTGTAAACAAAAATTTTTAGAAAACTAACTAAAAAAAAGCTATTTAATGTTAGTTAATTACTAGCCCAGAGGCTAGCCCATTGACATTTCTTCGCCTATAAAACCACTGCTATAACAATTAAATGTACAGTATTTTGCTAAGAGATACCCGCCTTAAAATGTGATGCATACAGATGAAATCTATTTACCTTTTAGTGTGCAGAGAATGAAGAGTGCAATTATGGCATTGTTTAAACAACTGGTAGACTTTGCCACACAGGACAGGATACTGAAGGGATTCAGCAGGTAACTGGATGCACAAGGAATTTAAATAAAGCAAAGGATATTGAAAACTGTTTAATACAAACTGAGTTACCTGGATCCTTTTTCCTCCAGTCTGGTATATCAAATATAAATAAATAATAAAAGGTCGAAACTCACAACATGGCCACTTTGAGAGGAATGTAGAACATCTCTTTTGGTGAACGCATGAGCTCCAGACAGTCGTGTGGATACTTGTCTGCATCCAAAGCAAACTTCTGTTTTCTGAACTATAACAAATTTGGAAAAAAAATAGAAAGTCCAAAGATATTCAAACACTGTTTGCACTGCTCCATCTCTGGTGCTTCCACCACATTTGCCGTGGAGCTGACTGAAGAGCTCCGGGGGTTGAATGAGTTGCAAAGCCCCATTTAATAAGCTGGAAAAAAGGCTTCAAAGGTATACAAAATATTGTACCTAATCTTAGTTCACACAGACTGGAGTAAAGTTGCTTTAGACATTTGCCAATAACCATTCAACCAAAACATGGTATTGGTCCTAAAGTGTCTCACCTAGGTGAAAAAGTGAATTTTCAGATAGGATCATGTAACACCATTTTTCATAATACTTAATGCTTCTTATCTCCCAATCCATGCTTAATTTTTTCATAAATATGCATAGACGTTTATATTTTTATTAGATATTACTCTTAGTTACCAGGTTTCAATTTGTACAAACATATACAATATATATATACAATATATATCATGGTGCAACCACCCTGCTGTGTATGAGTTGATATGGAATGAACCATATATCCAAATAATTTTTCTCACCACCTACTCACCACATTTTTGTTGTAGCTTGTTATTGACATATAGAGGGCAACTGCTGTGATTGCATCTGCTATCTGTTAACAGAAATATGACAAAACCTAAATAACCACAGATCATTTAGACAACAGTAACATCATGATAAGCTTTGCACACAGAATAATTTTAACATCTTCTCATAATATGAAACTACTACCCGGATACATTCTTTTACTTGAACCTTGGACCTTAACACAAAGTCACGTAGTGATGGTATGATACAGCAAGTCAGCAAAGTTTAAATTAGGTAGATCTGTTTTCTCATGCTTCAGTGTGGAATTATTCAATTCAATTTTAACTGACTGTTGATTTGTAACGTGTTTTTAACAATGGTCATTATCGCAAAGCAGCTTTACAGAAATCATAGCTTTGGGACTAAACAGTATTGAAACCAAACAGCTGTGTAGCCATAAGAAAACCAAAAAAAAAGAAAAAAAAGAGCTTCAATTTGCTAGGGAGCATAAACACTGGACTTTGGAACGATGAAAAAACGTCTTGGGGTCGACGAGTCCAGATTTACCCTATTCCAGGGTGATGGGCGTGTCAGGGTAGGTTACGTCAAGTCAAATCACATTATTTGCATCACACATTTAGAACAGCAGTGTACCCGAAGTGCTGTTCGGTAGAATATAAATATAAACTACAGTACATAGTATATAAAAACAGGAAGGAAGCGTTGTCTTTTCTTTCTTCCGTTAAATATCCGACTGCTGCGTTTGAACTATGGTACTATGGTTTGAACTATGAACTACTACTATTTGTATCAAGCAACATTTGCAGTCTAGCAAGGGTGGAACAAGGCAACCCCATGTACAGGGAGTCATAGCAGTGAAGCAGGGAAGAGATAAAATCATGGATAACTATCTCCAGGTCTTCTAACTTGTTGGTGGAACGTTGTAGACAGGGGATTAAGCACATTATCTAGATTAGAAGGGATAAGCAGCAAAGATCATGAAGTGATGCACCCATCTTGCACTGTACAAACCTCTGGAGGCAGTGTTATGATCTGGAGGTGACTCAAATTGTGAAAGAATGGCTCTGGGAGCATGAGGAATCACTCTGGCCACCACATTGTGCACCATAAAACTAAAGGTAAAATAATTAAATATTAAACTGTGCAATTTTTTTGGGGACCAGGCTGTGTGCTAGCTAATAAAGAGCTCTTCCTGAGCTGAGAAGCAAATTATAAGTGCAGGAAAAAAAACACTACACTACAATGGGCAGTCCAGGACCAGGTTTTGGAGCTTCACTGCAGACCCGAATTCATTTGTGGTTCTAAAATATTCAGATTTTCATCAAATAGTTTAGATCATCTTAGATTTACCCTAGTGATCCGTTTCTACCCTATTTTTTGCACAATATATTATGAAAATCAGGTAATAACAACATTAAGCTACGTACTTACCATAAATACAATCTCCGCATAGTCCACCACAAAATGAAAGAGGTATATGATAAGGGGGGTCTGAAAGAAGGGGAAAAAAACATGGTCATTTAATTGTAGAGTAGTGAACTCAGGATGTGGTAGAAGCACTTTGCTGCACTTAACACTAAGATTAGTAATCTGAAAACATAAAGGAAACGTATTACACATCGTCTGTTGACAATAAAGCCTTATTACACAGTAGCTTAGTTATGAACTCTAAGGGTTCATCTATGGGATGTGCCAGGAAAAAGGTTATTTTTACATTTTACTCTGCTCCCCTAATGCTAGAATGCGCTGCCAGTTGCATTCAGGTATGTCTGATGTACTCTGATGCACTCCCGACAGTGATCTCACATCACAAAAACGCCAGACCATGGCTCCGCAGTGGAGGGAGGGGCCGAGGAGGAGGATGATCTCATCTTGCCGGTCACTGCCTCCGTTCCTGGATCAAAGACCTGTCAACAAAGACCCTCAATTCCACTTCCGTTCCTTTAATACAAAATGTGGAGTCGCAAAGACAGTGCGAAATTCTCCCTGAACTGGTTGTTTTAGAAGGGTCAAATTCATGGCCTGTATCAAGCAAAGAAAACCACCGAGGAGACTTCTGAAATGACTGTAACTGGATTAAGAACAGTGCATTATTAAAACCTGGAAGGACAGTGGATGGGGGAAATCTAGAATGATCACTGAAACGCTTTGATGAAGTTGCATCAATTAAAAAAAACTAAAAACCCAACAGTACAAATCACAGCTATGCTTAATAAGAACCCACAAGATTGAGACTAGACAACTATGTAGTCCCCAAAAACGACAGTTAATTAGTTAAAAACCAGCAAAAAGACTTTACTTTGCTAGAGATCAAAAAGATTGGACTTTGGAGCAAAGGAAAGGCATCTTGTGGTCTGATGAGTGCAGATTTACCCTATGCCAGAGTGATGGGCGTGTCAGGGTAAGAGAGAAGCATAAGCTTTTTTTTTTTTCACACATGAATTGGTGACCACAGAATCCTGACCCTAGCCTCACCAATTCATGTGAAAAAAAAACTTTATGTAATGAACCGGTCTGTAAAGTCCTCTCCAAAAAGAGGACTTTACAGACCGGTTCATTACATAAAGTTGTCCTAAACATACCATGGTGAATGCTAGCCACAATCAAAGCTAAAGGTGGTCTAATGCATTATACAGTGTGTGCAACCTTTTTTTGGCCAGACAATATACAGTATGACTGAATGAAATTAATTTAACAAAATGAATAGCGTAATATTGCATGTACGTGCCAGAAATACCACACATCTACTGCTTTCAACACAACAAGGACAGGTGAACCGAGTGTCGAGTGGTTTTTGCTGACATTTATTTCTTTAAGTTAAGGTCTTTATTTGTCACATATACGTTACGACCAGTAAAAAAAAAATCTCTTTTCTTGCATATACCAGCTTAGGAAGTTGAGTGCCAGAGAACAAGGGCCAGCCATTAAGGAGCTGGGGCTTAAACCGCCGACCTTCTGATCAGTAACTCAGAACCCTAACCAGCGGAGTTACCACTGCCACTACTGTACATCTCTCACCAATCGCAAGTCTGCTCTGAGGTCGCTGTCTTCCAAGTTCGCTGCTTATTTCCCCATTTCCCATCATGCCTTTGCAGTCATATGTCCAAAACTATGAAACCATCTACATCTTCCACATTAGGGCAGCAACATCACTATATATATATATATATATATATACATATATATATATATATATATATAAAAAAAAAATTTTGTCTTTGTATTATGGACGTCTGTTTTATTCATTTGTTCATTTAAAGTTGTGAACCACTTTTTCAACTTTTCCTTGTTTTTTTAAAAGTGCATTTAATAAACTTGACTTAAAAACCCAACAATGCTGAAAAACCTGCTCTCTTTGTGTCCCGCCTTTATGAGGAGGAGTTTGAGTTGTGACTCACAACCCCTTGGTGGCAGAAAATAAATAAATAAAAAAAATTTTTAATTCACGATCAAAATGATAACATTTGTACAAACCTAACTTTATACAGCAATGCAATTAGTAAAATTAATCAAACTACAGTATTAAATGCTAATAAATAAACTACAGTTTATTCATAATACTATGTATAGGTACTGTATATTTGCATATTTTATTCTTCTGTTATTATATCAGAATGATATATAACCACACACCATCAAGATGAAATGGTTTAGTCTTGACTCTTCATTGTATAATGTCCTGATGCTTGATGAATTTAAATAAATGTATAAATAAGAAAAGGTCAGTGCCATTAGGTGCCCAGTTTAGGGAAAAAAATACAAAGGACAAACAGACAAAAGATAAAAGGCACGCAGCTGTTATATGTTTATGAGGACAAAATTATGTACTGTATGTAGTAAATAGGCGAGTATAATGTTTATAGCACTTACAGTATGTTTGCTAGCTTACATAACATTAGATATAATTTTATATCCAATGATTCATGTCTTAACATTAGCGGCCTGAGGGGGAAGTTGAGGTGCCAAAGCGCCAGACCAAAACCTACAGCAATGGTGAAAATACAGAACAGAACTTGTTGTGTAGTCAGTTACATATACTGTAGAATTAAAAAATAATACACAAGGGATGTTCAAGTTAAATTTCTTGTGAATGAACACATTAAACCAATTGTAACCTCCACCCCTTATCCCACCCCTTATTTCAGTTTCATGGAGTTGGCAGTCCTAGCTCTAACCATTCATAGATGAAACTGAATTCTTGCAACCAAACATTAAGCGGGATTTTTCAGGAAAAGGTTATTTTTTTCATTTTATTGCATCTCATAATGCTAGAATAGGCCCAATGCTGTGAATTGCACTCTGAAACACTTACATAATTTTACTGCGATACAGAAATAAAGGACTGGCACTGCTGGTCAGTCTCAGTCTCAGCTAAAGCTCCTGATTGTACACATCACACGCCTCAAAATGTCAGACCCCCATTCTGTGATGGGGGATCTCCCTTTTACAAGATCTCATCTAGCCCCAGTCACTACATTTTTTCTGGCTTAAAGGTGCAACAACGACCCCCGATTTCACCTCTGCCCCTTTCACACAGAAAGTGTGTGTGTGTGTGTGTGTGTGAGAGATTTCTTTCACCGAGTCCTTATTTGGATTTAGTGATCTTTTTTTAAACTCATCATCCAATCAAAATTTATCATCACGTATGGGACAGGTTTAACATCGAGTTATCCTCACAAAACCTGAACAGTGTAGATCACCTCAATTTGTGTGAATTTTAATAACATGTTAACATTTGTAATGTAATATAATAATTTGTATATTTGTAAATCTACTAATCAAAACCTTCTTTTGCAAACTACTCCAAGGATTTACAGCCAATTTATCATATTACTGAGGTCAACCCTCTGTGGGAGAGAGTGAAACTTTATTGAAATGTTATTGAACTTATGGTGGCATATATAGACAAATAGCCAAAAAACATCAATTAATTTTGAATAGGAAGAGTTGCTTTACTCAAATAGCTGTAAGTCATGATTGATCACGTGGATTTAAACTGAACTAGATGGAGATGTGAACAAAGTTAACACACACACACACACACACACACCGTGAAACAGGTTTTATGCCGGATGCCCTTCATGTCGCAGCCCTCCCATTTTATCCAGAGACCAGCACTGCATCCAGTGGATGGGGTTTGGGCGCTGGGTGGGTACTCACCCTGGGCCTTTCGCATGGCAGGCGAGAAACCTACTAATGAGCCACCAATGCCCTAATAGGCTGCTTCTAGGTGTTCAAAATGCCCTTTGACAGCTAATTGGCTGAAAGTGTAATTTGTTTTTATTTACCTTAACTTCAGTCCCTATAAATGTGCATAACAGCCTCAAATTTTTGATACTGCATCAGTTGCCACAGCAATTTTCATGTGTAGTACTGCACTATTAATTGCATAAAAATCTAAATCTTGTGCAATTATTATTATTATTGTATTATTGTGTGTGTGGGCGCGGATTAGATGGTTCGCTGTGGCGACCCCTCGATGTGAGCAGCCCAAAGACCAACCACAACAGTATCGTCACAACAGTATCGTCACAACAGTATCGTCACAACAGTATCGTCACACATTACAAAACATTGCTCTCATTATGGATCTATGAATCTTTGAAAGAACTGGCCACTAGGGGCGCTGTTTACGAGGCGCGCTTGGGCGCTACAGCTCACTGATGGCAGGTGTATTTATTAGCTACTGCACGAGAAAGTTATAAGCGACCCGTCACTTAAGTAAACAGAGTTAAAATTATGCGAGTGACACTACTTCCTATCAGTACATGTCTAAAGCATATCAGTCCAAGAACAAGTGATATCGCGTGATTTGACAGGGATGCGCACACATGTAGTAGATAATACTATATACTCACTTCATGAAATACATCTCCCGAATATGGTGAGACCCCCAGATCCAACAAGGCAAGACCCTCGACAACTGCAACGACAACATACACACGCGCTCATTTTGTAAGTATTTTATAAACGAAGATTGCCGGCTAACTTACAGCGTCGTTTGGTTTTCCAGCTGACATTCCTGCTAGATGTGCAGTTCAAAAGACTCGTCATGTAAATGAATAAACATCTGCTGATAACACGACATACCTCTTTTCCACGAATTTAGAGGCGACGCGACTTCAACCCTGTCGGCGATCAGTGTAGCTAAACTAGAACGGAATAATACTGCTCTTATTGTCACTGCTAAAATCAAGAGTAGTGTTAAGGGAGCCGCCATTTTCACCCGAGAGGAACCGCTGCCCACCTTTTCCTGCAGTGCACCATGGGAAATTGAGTCTCTATATCAGGCCACTATACTTATTCATTATCGAAGAGAAACTTACTGCAGACTACAAGTGCCAAAAAATTAAGTAAAGCTTCACTTCCCGTCTGTTTCCGTTGGAAAAATAAGCAACCTGATAAATACAATTTCATCATATTTCTTTCTGGCGTCGGAATTAAACTGTAGTAACATAGATACGGGGTAAGTGGCAATTGTTAGGAAAAATACTGTTACCACAAACCTAGCGACAAAAGCCGTGCTACTTTAAAGCTAGCCTGCTAGTATTAATTTTAGCTTGCTAGGAGTTAATCCTAACAGGTTTAACACCTTAATTCTGGTGATAATCTTGGCCAAGAAAACACTCGAGGTTGTTAATAACTGTAAAATTTACCATAACGTGTAATTTGAAAAAGAAAAACTTTTATGGAATTATTTTTTTTATTGCCCAAGTGCTACCAGCTACTAAAACCAGTGTTAAATAAACAAAAATAGTAGTAGTAGTAGTAGTAGTAGTTCTAGTATTAGTATTATTATAGTGTATGTAGCAGTTGTATTCTGTGTACTGTCAATTATGTTTTAAGTGATAATTAAACATATTAACATGTTGTAAAATTACACTCAATACCATAATCAATGAATTAAAGCTAATTTTTCTTGTTGTTTTTTGGGGGAAATGCTGTTTAATTGTAATTAAGCCACCACACAATATGTAATTCTCCACTAAACATAACAGCACTGAGGTTCTCTATTTGATATCTTGTACACTTGTGGAGAATCTCATGTTCTTCAGTTAATCCTACATGTGTACTAGGTGTTCATATCAGAGAACTGAGGGTGGCCTGGTTAATCATTTGTTCTTGTGACTGTTTCAGTGCTTATCTGTTTATAAAACCAAAATTTCATTTATGTTTTTTTTTTTTTACCATCATCAACATTTGTCATAGCGTGAGCGTGTCAGGCGTTCCTCACCGTCTGTAAAAGTCTGCAGCGTCATCTAACGTAATAGTAGACGCCAATCATCATCCCCTTGTATGTCATACTGTGAGGTAATAATGTATATACCAAAAGACTGGAGCAGCAGCAGCACTGTAACCACATACTCCATTTATAAAATAATATATATAACTTAAGTTTATATATATATATATATATATATATATATATATATATATATATATATGAGCTGTTTGCTTTTTTTTGCAAAAAGAGTGGTATAAAGTTACCCAACAGCAATGTGAAAAACTGGTGGAGAGCATGCCACAACACATGAAATCTGTAATTGCAAATTGGGGTTATTCCACCAAATACTAATTTCTTATTTTATTGTTATTTAGCCAAAGCATTAACACTGTTTGTTTACAAATTTATTTGCATTTTGTTTTTATTTAAGTTATTAAAGCTCTGCAAATACTGCATGATCTTGAGTTATTTTGATGTGTTGTGATGTAGTCATTTTCTTTAAATATACACTCTAAATAACAATAGTTATATTTTGAATTTAGGAGAAATTCTGTCAGCAGCAAAAAAAATTATCAAAACTGTTCATCTCACCGATACATGCACCTTTAAGTAAAACAAATATAAGAAACTGATTATTTTGCAGTGGTCTCTTATTTTTTTTCCATAGCTGTATAAGCATGCACACAACTTCATTAGGTACACTTTGCTAGTATTGGATTGGATTTATTATATATTGTATTTTATTAATAATGGAGACATTGAAATTGACAGAACAAGTAGAGAATCAGCAAAAATGTAATAAGTAACCCAGAATATGTTTAAATCCCCCCCCCCCACCTACAATGTTACCAGAAAAGCTCCCCCACATCATCACACTTCCCGCTCCTTGCTTTCCAGTGGGGACAAAACATTCAGGAACCATCCCTTCACCCTTTATAGAGCCAACAATGGCACAGCAGAAAAACGTAAATTTGGGTTCATCACCAGAGGACATATTTACACTGACCTAATGTCTGTTCCTTGTGTTTCTTAGCCCAAGCAAGATTTTTCTGCTTGTTCTCCCATGGTATTAGTTTCTTTGCACAGTGCAACCATGAAGGCCTGACTCTCATCTCTTCTGAACATGGTCTAACCTGAAGTGCTGTAAATTGGCGGTTTCTAAGGCTGGTAGAATTATCATTCTAATAAACTTATTCTCTGCAGGAAAGGTAGCTCTTGGGATCCCTTTCCTGAGACGGTACCCATGAGAGCCAGTTTCATCATAGTGTTTGATGGTTTTGGTGACTGCAGTTGGGGATACATTAGAGCTGTGCGATTAATCGTTATTATCGATTAATTAAAATTTATGGCTTATGTCGACGTTGAAACATGAAAAAAGATTTTACAATTTCACTTTTGTATGGCAGCATCTGTAGATCTGTGTAGATATTCTATTTTCTTTACTATTTTTTCAAGTATTTATTTTACAAAAAGTAATTTAAGTCTGCAGCTTGCACTTTACCAATTACCTTATATTTTGTATATTTGTTTCTTTTGCTAGAATTACCAGAACTTGTAAAAACTGGTCAAAGTTTGTATTTTCTTAATCCCAAAAAGAGATATATATGTGGTTGTACTGATTACTGCTTTTCTAAAATAACATGAAAACATAGAAGTAAGTTTGCACTTGGCACTTTTAGGCCAAATAAGCAGTTTAGTTAAAATTAAGCTAAATTGTTTTTGCTTAAATAATAATAAAAAAAGATTCTATACTCTAATGTTTTATTAATTTTTTTAAAGATAAATAATTGTTTTGAAATAGATTAAATTCATAGGACATATCATCCGGCTCTAGGATACATTCAAAGTTCTTGAAATCTTTCAGATTGACTGACCTTCATTTCTTAAAGTAACGATGGACTGTATTTTATCTTTACTTATCTGAGAGTTTCATTACTTCCCAGAATATGGATTTGTACAATAGTTGTAGTAGCCATAATGGGGCAATTGACACAACCTTGACAAGGCACACCTAGAAATCTACTTCAGGTGACTTGTGAATCAAAGCTGAATATATTTCAATATAAAATATATTCTGGGTTGTTTAACACTTTTCTGTTTACTCCATAATTTCATACATGTTCTTTCATACTGTAGTTTGGATGTCGTCATTATTAATGTACAATGTTGAAAATAACAAAAATAAAGAAAAAACACTGAGGGAGAGGGTTTGTCCAAACCTTTTACTGGTATTGTGTATGTATGAACAGTGTTTGAAACAATTTTTTTTTTTAATGTTTTCACCATGCCATTACTTATTTAACAAAAATTAAGCCAAAAAGCATAAGCATGTGGGCAATACTTGCTGTTTCCGTAGGATTTAAGAGGATTTAAGTTGCAGCCAGGTGCTGCTAATCTCTAAAAACAAAAGTTTTGGCAGTTTTCTGGTCTGGAGCATTCAGTGTTGTGTTAACACAATGCCAAGAGGGAAAGATATAAGCAGTTATTCTTAGAGAAGTAATTGTAGCTGCACAACAGTCTGGAAAGGGTTATAAAACAATTTGGAGTTCATTGTTCTAAGTGTGAGATTATTTACAAGGGGAAGAAATTCAAGTTGCCACCCTTCCCAGAAGTTTCCATCCCAGTTCATTCAAGATCATACTGTGCATTGCTCAGAGAAATACAAAATGATTCAAGAGCTACATTTCAATTTCTGAGCATGCTAAATGTTAAAGTCCTTGACAGCTCAATTAGAAGAAGACTGAACAAGTATAGTTTGTTTGGGAGAATTGCCAGGAGAAATTCTCTTCTATCTAAAAAGAACATGGAAGCATGAACAAGGTTTGCAAAACTGTATCTGTACAAAACACAGGACTTTCGGAAACAATGTCCCATGGACAGATTAGTCCAAAGTGGAGTTGTTTGGCCTTAATGTCCAGTGCCATTTTTGACAAAAACAAACAGCTTTTCAGCAGAAACACTATATGCACAGCATTAGAGCGATGATGATTTGGGCTTGTTTTGCTGTCACGGCACCTGGGCACCTTTTTCAGTCATTGAGTTAACCATAAACTACTCTGTACACCAAAGTATTCTACAGGCAGATGTGATGCTCTCTGTCTGAATGAAAGGAATTTGGTTGTGACAAAAACACAATTCATTAATTTTTAGCTACCTGCCAATTTGCCATATGGGTTGAGAAGTTAATTTTCGGACCGTGCCTTCAAGGCTTGTTATGATACTTTGTGTTAACCTTGTGTATATATATATATATATATATATATATATATATATACCTACAAAAAACTGTGAAAAACTATTTGCCCCCTTCCTGATTTCTTATTCTTTTGCATGTTTGTCACACTTAAATGTTTCTGATCATCA
>JAOVVA010000004.1:25624725-25636024 GCA_028565275.1 Leiocassis micropogon | reverse complement strand
GGTACTTGTAATTTACTTTTCATTTTATGCTCCTTTATAGAGTCCTTGCATATGACAGACCTGGTCTAAAACCACACCTGCTGCCGTTTTGTCTTGCAACTTGTCTGGAGTTTTACAAGGCCAGACATTTACTGAATGCCTTAACATATGAGGTCAAAAACGTGGAAAACAATTTTATCAGACTTCTGCTGATAAAAAGGTTAAGTTATTGTGGTTATAAGCCATCTGGCAAGGAGACAAGGTTAATCCTGGTCCCAGAGATGGGACCCTGTCATTTCAATTTCAGGTAGCATCATCAAGAAATTCAATTTAATTCGACATAATTTTATTTGCATAAAACTTTTTGTAATGAAAAATTCAGGAGTCATAAGCCTTCATAGGAAAGCTAAAACTGAGTGACATTGGATTCCAAGGTAGGGGGAAAAATAGGTCATAATCATAGTTACTTTCAAAATGAACCTTTTAAAATACAAGCTACTGGTAAAGATTGAAATGGTGGTTTCTAAATGTTTTGCTCCTACAAAAAGCAGTGTGTAGTTCAGGTCACATTTGAGGTGTTTGTATTTTGTTAACAAATAGTTAAATAGCAACAAAATAGTGTTTTCCCCCCTTCTAATTACTCACATGGTCCATTTGAATAAAAGTTTAAATCAGTCAAGATTAAATCTGATGATCCCGCAAATTTATTTAGTGTCTGTATTTAAAACTGTATATAAATTGAAAGTTAAATCTAGCTCTAGCTTCAGCAGCTACAACAATAACGTGCTGATGTTATAGAGGTATTGAGCTAATGGTGTCATTTACATAGCAGCCAGAGATACCAAACCAAATGTACTTTTATACATGTAATATTTTAAAAACATCTTTCTCCTAATGCTTATGTACATTTACTTAAGTGCAATTTTTCATGTGGGCATTTTACCATTTTCATTTAGGGATCTAAATTCCTTTGCTTCCACTTGAGTAAACCACTTGCTGAAGGTTTACCTTTGATTGGCATGATACACTGAGGCCCTCTACTGGCTCACTTTGACATTCTCAGTTGTAGTTCAGGACAGAACAGTGTGGCGTAGAGAAAGGTGTCATCATTGAAGCCAGGGTAAAATGACAATATTGTCAAAAGCACTAAATTGTAAATGTCAGTCACAAAAACAAATTTTTTTTTATTCCATTTGGCTCTGTGACAATATTTAGCCTTTTTGGGAAAGGGCACATTCCACTGTACAAACCATTTTTAATAAATGTCTTGGCATGAGCCCGATTTTATATTTGCTTCATTATTATTATTATTATTATTATTATTATTATTAAGGGTAAGTGTGCTTATTTATTCGTCCCTGTTTTGTGTCTATTGCTGTTCTACTTTGTTCTTTGACTCACTGTATTTTGTAACATTTCTAGATACATATTTCATGAAATACAATCTGTTATACTGTCACTCTCTGTAGTGATTCTGGTATATGGCTTTTGTTTGTTTAAAATATGTTTTTTTCATACATGTGGTTGAATTTCAAGAGCTTAATAAACAAACAAAAACAAACAAAAAAGTTATTGCATTGCAAAACATTGCATCTTCAGTTGGTTGATCTTTTATTCCTCCGTCAGTGCATCAACTGGCCAGATGTTGTTTCTGTCCACCACTGATGTGGGTTAATTTTTTTTAATTACTGCACCCCTTTCTCTCCATGATTTTGCTTCTGCCACTGTAAAGGTGTTTAGAGTGGGTTAGAAAATCTTGACATTGAATATCAGCAGATTTTATATGGCTCAAATAAATTTTAGGGTTAGATCTGGACACACAAAGCAGATAACAAATAACAAATCATTTTCTGTTTTTGTAGCCTTGACAAGTTTTTTTTAACTGTTATTGTAAAAAGAAAATAATAATAATAAGATGTATACAAGTATTAAACTGGCTTGACGCTATACCACTAGCATTAATAAGGTATCGCATACAAACTGAAAGAAACACTCATTTAATGCAGCATGCACGTTGCATCACCAGTCATCGCCAAGAGGAAAAGATGAGGGAGCTCTGAGCTCATCATGGGTGTCACAGGGGAGGGATAACATATATAAATAAGTATTTAATTATAGATTAATTGATAATCTATAATGATCAATTAAGATAATTATCAATCTGTAATTATCAATTAAGACTAATTGATGTCTAACACCGAGTGTGCGTGTATCAGTGCTATTATCTGTGCCAGGCATGACTGCCATACAAAATGGCGACTGTTTTGATTCTGGATCACGTGACCGCGAGCGCTCGACGGCATTCAGGCTGTGTAAGTGTAATTCCAACTGTGCTTTTTTTTTTTTTTTTCAGTTGTCTGTACCCGATATGTAGGGATAAAACACGCTGCCGACGAGGAATGTTTTGAACTTCACTCGTCCAACGAGGTGGGAAACGTCGCTATAACAAGAAAGTCGCAAATTACGAGTTACAGCGCGCCGTGAAGGCAGCATGAATCCTGCGTTTCTATTGGCTAGGAGCGAACAGCTTTCGCGCCATTTGGAATCACCGGAAGTGAGCGACAGCAACCGGAGGACGACGGGTCTGTGTTCTTGTTTTTTTCGCGAGTAAACATTTTTTTGAGGTCTTCTCGAGAAAAAAACAGCCTCAAAATGCGAGGGGACGAGACAGATTCCGACTCTGGGAAATCAGATGAAGGCGGTTCGATTGAGAGAAGCTTCGAAACGCTTTGTCTGGAATTAAATATGGATGAAGAGACGGCGAAGGAGGCGATGCAAAACTTTACTTCTATATGGAACACCTATACTTTGGAGGTGAGATGGGTGAGATAGTTAGCCTTAGTTAGCCTTAGTTAGCTAAGTCCGCTCTACAACTGGTTTATTATCAGTTAATTAACTCAAATACAACAGTGTCAGTTGGAATAGTTCATTATGTGGTTAGTGTTTATACCGTTTCGGCGAGGAAAAACAGTAGGGAATGTGACCGAGCTGACGCTGCTGTGTTTATTCCGGATACTCGCTGTACTGTAGAGGTTCTCTCTCACTTTACAGGCTAATGCTGGTATTATTCCGTATGAAGTGGACGGAGAACCAATTCTTACATACTGTGTTGAAAATATATCACTTTAAAACGCATTAAAGTTAGTTTTAGTCAGTAACGCAGTGCTCCAGCACTCTATAGTCAGTGAGGGAGCGTTTTAAAAGTGACCAGCCATACAAGAGTGTAGAAGAGACTATATAAAACATTCACTGTGCAGGTCACTGGAGCAATGCAGTGTCTGATTAAAGTACAGAATATTTCCAGGGGCTTATAAAACCAGGGAGACACACACACACACACTGATTACAGCTTTTATTATTATTATTGTTATTGTTATTATTGTTTGTGTTTTACACCGGTTCAGTTTCTCAAAGATATTTAGAAATATATACATTTATATATACAAACATTTTCTCCTGCAATTCCCCCCAATTAGTTTTTGCTTGTTTTCATGTCAGAATATGACAAGCTCTAGAGAATCTATATCACATCAGGTAGTCTTCGCCTTGTTTTTTCGGACAAACCTCATCAACTGAGAAAAGTGTGCCATCTGGAAAATGAAGCCAAGCTTAACTCGCTTTAGCCTCGATTTTTAGTACTTAAAGTTTACACTGTACATTACTTTTATGTTACTTTTTTTTTTTTTTTTTTTTACCTGTTGTTATTGCGCTCACATTGGTACAGAAAACTTTGCAGTTATTGACTTCAGCATTGCGTTACTCAGTACTGTGTTATGGTACACAAATAAAGCGATCCTAAATTTAAGTTGTTTTTTATTAAGTTAATATAAAGTATAAAACATGAATATGATTAATAATAGGGGTATAACTGTATATGTGTTCATACCGTACTGTTCAGTACAGAAGGTTCAGTTTCGTGCGCATTGAGACAAGTGAAATATAGTCTTAACCACACACATGTGCATAAATGTTTTTACTTTTTTTTTATAGTCATTCAACTGAAAATATCATAAAAATAAAGGGCATAACTTATTTTTAATAAGAAACATTGTACCTTCTCATCCACGTTTCTGTGTGTAGAAATAAAATAAAAAAAATGTAGTTTCTCCTTTTCCATAATGGAGTTGTAACTTTAGGCACCAGCGTGAGTGCAGCCCATTCAGGATCCACCATCACAGAATATTTTGAAACATATGATATGTGCAACCTGCCACAAGATTTAAAAACAGCTTGCGGCTCACCATACAGAAACAAATATAAAATAAAAATGTAACAGCCAGCAAAAATTAAATTCTATAGAAAGTGAGGCTCCTTTTCCTTTGAGTAGAGGACAAAATGAGTATCCATATAATGGGGATGGTAAATGATGTTATTGTTTCATATTGTTTTGAAATCAATGGTATTTTTGATACAACTGTCATGCGTCACAGTAGACATCAGCGCTGTTGTATTACATGTCATGTCTGGTCTGAATCTTGAAAGACAGCATGCTTCTTAAACTCACACTCTGAGACATCATTAAACCAGATTGGTAGGTTCAGTATAAAATATTAAAGGCGAGCAAAGGCAGCATATTGAGGGTGTCTGCTTGTTGGCTTTATAGCGCATTTACTGTGTGAAAGTGACTTTTACTTGCGGTTTAGTCAGCAAACTCAACACAACATATTAACTGTATTGGATATTGTTTATTTGTTTGGGGATTTCTGCTAAATGTACTCTTTTACGTCCATGAGTTTTATTTCTGTTATTTAAATTGATAAATAAAAATTGCTGGTGTAAAGTTTCATGGAAAAAGGTGCAGACGTAAGTTTATTTAAACATCAACTGAAGCAAGAGCATGGAATCTGTGGCAAAAACAAATAAGTCAGGAAACCAGGAAAACTCGGAGAAAGCAACAGGTTATTAATAAAACAGCTGCTTTGTCTTTCATTTGTTTGACAACTAAGATAAACACAGACCTTAAAAAGAGACATAATCAGAACTCAAATGAGGAGAGAACACAGAAATTATGCCAAGTCTCATCAAAACACTAAATCGATCCAAAGCAGACAAGGAGGCAACCATGTATTAACTGGTTGTGTAGCATTGTGTGTGTGTGTGTGTGTATGTATGTATGTAAAGTGTATATATATATATATATATATATATATATAATGTATATTATGTTATTATATATAATTTCGATACCTGTTAATTATGAAAGAGCAGTGGCTATGTGCATACATCTGTTATTCACACCTTTGTGGTGTGAATGCCAATATAGTGGCAACAGTGTTGATCTTCCGCTGGTTGATTTGTCGCGCCCCTTGCATGGGTGTTTGTTGGTACCCTTCCGTTAAAGAAAGAAAAACCCACATTCGTCGCTGAATTAACTTGAAACTAACAAAAGAAATAAAAAATCACTGACAATTTACTGATTAAATTCGGACATTGCTTTTGAATTGTGGTTCAACTGAATAATTAAAAAAAAAACTAATGAAACTGGCCTGGACAAAAATAATGGTACCACTAGAAAAGATTGCAAATTATTTGCCCATATGTTAGACTAAAGTGTGTCCTGTAATTAGCATTACAGGTGTCTTCAAACTTGTAATCATTCAGTCTGCCTATTTAAAGAGTGAAAAGTAGTCAATGTGCTGTTTGGTATCAGAAGGACTCTGCTGTTGAAAGCAAATCATAAAAAAACAAGACTGGAATTTTCCAAAATCCACATTGACAAGCCACAAAACTTCTGGGAGAATGTCCTTTGGACAGATGAGACAAAACCAGAACTTTTTTGCAAGCTGCATCAGCTCTATGTTTACAGATTCAAAAATGAACTATACAGAGAAAAGAACACTGTACCTGCTGTGAAACATAGAGGAGGCTTGGTTATGTTGTGGGGCTGCTTTGCTGCATCTGGCACAGGGTGTTTTGAACCTGGCCAGGTTATAATAAAATCTCAAGTCTATCAAGGCATCCTTGAGTGAAATGTGCTGCCCTAAAACACACAGCTAAAACACCTAAGAATGGCTGCGAGCACTGATCTAAGTCCTATTGAACATCTGTGGAAAGAGCTGAAACACGCAGACTGAAGAAGGCACCCTTCAAACCTAGGACAGCTGGAGCAGTTTACTCACGATTAGTGGGCCAAAATATCTGTCAACCAGAGCAGAAGTCTCATTGAGAGTTACAAAAATAGCTTGATTTCAGTGATTGCCTTAAAATGTTGTGCAACAAAATATAAAGTGAAGGGTACCATTATTTTTGTCCCGGCCAATTTGTTTTTTAAAATCCTTCTGTTGAAAGGATTCAAATTCAAAAGTAATATCTGATTTTCATTTGTTAATTTTCCAATAAATTTTGATTTATTATTACTTTTGGCAGTTTTAAGTTATTTCAGTGACCTTTGAGGGTTTTTCTTTTCTTTAATGGAATGCCACCAACGATTTTGTCCCCGTGTGAAACTTTGTGGTTTTGCCTCATGTGTGTGCTTCTTCTTATTGTTCTCCATATAACTTTCACTTATTACTATAAAGCACTTTTCAGGCATTATTAGTCATTAGACGTTGTTGACTAAAATTGTTAAACAAATTAAGTGGCAACAAATTAAAATGTTGATAATGTTATCGTGCAAACTGTGAATGCTCTGACATGTAGGTTTACTTTAGTGATGTGAGTAATCTCCTAAGTGTGGGACCCTTGAGTGTAACGGGTAATAAAATTAAAGGGAAAGACTTCGTGTGGGTGTAGGTGTGGCCAATCACCGCTTTGTTCTGAAGGAAAGTCATGTTAGTGGCCGAAGATTTACACCTGAAGAGAATGTGGATAATCACTGACTATGTGTTGCTCTGAGTCGGATTTTTATTTCCAGTTCATCTCAGTTTTTCAGCTCTGCATGCGTCTTACATTTCAACTTAACTCATAATGTCATCTGCCAACTTTAAGCATTAAATAATAGTTAAATTTTACTCCTGCTTACTTTTCCTTGGTTTTGGATGAATGTGGTATTTATATTTATTATCTTAATTGTTAGTTACCAACTGACAAAAACAACCTCAAACTAAATTTACAAGCTGATAGCTAAATTAGATATTAAGTAAATGTGCCGTTTAATCAATTAATCAGTTAATCATATCAATAATTGATAGATGAATCAATTATTAATTTAGTCATTAGTTGCGCCCCCGTTTGTGTAATATTTCAGGTTTTATCAGTCCATAAAAATATTTTTTGAAAGGGTGGGCAAATATACTTGGGAGTGTCATCAATCTGCTTGGGCGCACAGTATCTGTGTGTGTAATACACTGTGATGTGATTGAGATGCAGTGCAATTCATGTTTTGAAATGCAGTGGGTTCCATGTGGTTTAGTGGTTCTCTCACATGCCACACACTTTACTGATTTTTTTTTTACCATGACAAAGAAATTTGTGGACAGCTTTTAGGTTTATTAAGTTACAAGCAATATATATTGTATTTATTTGTTAAGGCATATTCCATATTGTTAAGTTATTTTAAAGTTTAACTATTTAATTTTATTTCTTCAGGCTTTAGTTATTATTAGGTTACTTTTCTATCTTGCAGCAATATCAAATTATATATCTTGTTAAATATTGATATTGATCAATATGGAAAAGAATATGCTAATTTTTTGCCATTTCACCCAACCCTACTTACATATGCTCATATAACATATTTTTGTTATGTAAAATATTTTAGACACCAACACCTTTGTGTTGTTGTTACCAGAGTAAGAAGGAGAATAAGCTGAGGAATTAACTGATATTGGCTGTTATTGGTTTGTTTATGTTCTTGTCAGCTGATGCAAAGGAGTACTTAATGAGTTATTGTTATGTCTCAGCGTTTTTAGTGCAACTGATAAAATGTTTCATGATACTCATGATCTTTCTCTGATAGCAGGACACGGAGCCATTGTAATCATTGACATTCTAAGATTGTCGCATTGCACACAACTAGACTGGCTTTCTGTTTTCTAGCTATGGTTTTTGTCTGTTTGCTGGCTGTGGTACAATAGGTGAGGTCATCTTGGTGGGGAAATGGCAAATGTTTGCAGAAAAAGGGGATGTTTTAAAACATAGGTTGTTTATGGTGTACCAAAAAAAGCATGTCCCAAAATTACTAAAGTGATGTTTTTGTTTTTTACACATTCAGGGTGAGGTGGTGCACTGGTTGGCCTGTTCTCTGTACGCAGCTTGTAGAAAAACTTCGACTCCCACTATAGGTAGTGGCATGGTGGAAGGCAATTGTGTGTCGCTCACCAGGATACTGCGGTCCTCCAAACTTAGGTAAATAGATCATTTGTTTAATATTATTATTCAAAGATCATTATTGGCACTAGTAGATTAAAGATAATAATTTCATACATTCAATGCCTGACCAGGTTTGAGTACATGTTGCATGATTATAGCAAGACTTTCATTATTGATTTTTAAGGATAAACTGTAGAATCGTGCCACAACAGACATAGAGCATGATTAAAAAAGAAATATCAGTGATACAAGAAAAACTTTAGTACAATTTTTATTTTCCTTTTATGTCTATTTTATGATGTAGCTATTTCATGCAATTCAATGTGTCATAGTTTGCTAGATGTTTGTTGTTAGGCAGTGTCATCATGTGACTTTATTATTTGCTCTGTGATTGCTTACATGTGCTCACTTGTTTTACATTTACAGCCTGATTCAGTTCTTCAGCAAGATGAAGAAATGGGTAGATATGTCAAATCTCTCACAGGATTTCCGAAACCGCATAGGCTGCCTCGAGAGGAATTTTGAAGTGTCGACTGTAATCTTTCGGAAATTCGAGCCTATTTTTCTGGACATGTTCCAGAATCATCAAGGCGAACCTCCACGGCAACCAAGAGGCAGGAAACATAGGTGAATATTCTGTATATATTTCTGTAAAGGCTTGCTTATGCTGATTAGATTTACTCATTACATATCGATTTAAAAATATGAAAGTTTAGTACCTAGCCCTGGTCGGAACCCTAGCCCTGGTCAGAGTGATAATACAAGAGTAATTTTAAAAACCCTTTTGTAAACGCATAAATATGCAAACAAAACAATGTGCAACATACGGTTGAGGTAACAGTAAATAGAAATGTATAATAGTGGTATCAGTTTATACTATAATAGTGCTTTAATTTATATAATAATAGTAAATAATTTATAATATAATAGTACTATAATTCATAGTACTGTGGTCTGTATGTGTTTTGAGAGCATGTCTATTGAGTCCTTGATACTGTGGATTCTGGATAGTCTATTCATAGTCTACTTATTCCTCTTGGTGCCGTCCCTAAACCAGGCAGTGCTACTTTCTGTCAGGATGCTTTCACTGGTGCTGGTGCCAAGGTTAGCACCTTGGAGAGCATTTGAAGCATTTTGAAGTCCTTGATGGACCTTCTTCACCATGGTGAGAATGTAACAGGACCATGAGATAACGGAAGATATCCACTCTCTCCACTGGCGCCTTGTTGTATTTTGCGGGGCTGGTAATTCCTCTTCTGCTTTTGCTGAAGCCCAATATATAATAGATTTTTTACTCATACTGTATTTCCTATATAATTATATTGTTATCAAAGAAAACACTAAGGTTTTTTAATTAGAAGCCAATCTCATACTAAAAGGTAAACTGTTTAGCGGTCTCTGAGCTGCTTCGGCAAAGACTCGATGACCTTTGTTTTTATGCCTGCTTGAAGAGGCAGGCATAGACGCAGAGGTATGATCGTAAAGAGTCTTTTTATTAAACAAAATTAATCAATAATAAAGAAAATAAACAAACAACTAACTTAAACAAAGAGCTCTAACCCAGGCTCTTGAGCTTGACACGGGCGCAGAGCTTAACCAAACAAACTTGGAGCTGAACTAAACCAAGACGGGACAGACTAATGACTGATTGGGTTAGTAGCTAAACGGGTTAGTACCAAAACAGGTTATTGTCTAAATGGATAATGACCTAAACAGGTTAGTAACTACGCGAGTTAGTATCTGAATGGGTTAGTATCTAAACAGGTTAATGACTGAACATACAAGAAGCTAAACATACAAGAGGATCCACACACTAGAGGCTAATCCTTACTAGAGGCTAATCCTACTAGCCGCTAAGCACTCAAGTGGCTAAACAGACAAGAGACTAAACATACATGAGGTAACATGTGAGAGGCACACAGACATTGGAAACACACAGAATAGTACTTACACAGAACTCTGGAAAAACTATTACATTTAACTTAACAAAAACAGCTCCATAAATCAAATGCAAAACGAACATAACAAACCTAACAAAACTAGAGCCAACTTAAAACAGACGTTACACAACAAATGCAAGCTACTACAAAACAAAACAAAATAAATACCCACTTGACATAACTAATGCTCGACCCAGTTTCCCAGAACAAACAGCTTTTTATAAAGGATCTAATGAGATACCTATGTTCAGGTGAGCGCCCTCTGGGGAAAATGAGTCCAAAAACAAAAAAGTACACAAAACACACATACAAAATGATCGGGCGCACAGCGCCCTCTAGGGGTGATCCCTTACAGTTTGGAACTTTGCGCATGTAATAGG
This sequence comes from Leiocassis micropogon, assembly GCA_028565275.1. Lineage (NCBI taxonomy): Eukaryota > Metazoa > Chordata > Actinopteri > Siluriformes > Bagridae > Leiocassis > Leiocassis micropogon. Next base: position 25,625,475 of record JAOVVA010000004.1, on the reverse strand, counting down.
AGCTGGTTTGTTGATCTTGCTGAACAACCTGCAAAGGAAGGCAACAGTATATATACAAGAAAAAAAATTCTAATGTTTAAAGAGTTCACATGGTTTTGGTAGTTAATAAATAAATACATTTACATATACATTAACTATAACTTAATTACTATCATCCCATGGGTGAAACTTGTACCCAGTGGGTTTAAACTAGATTTCAATAACAGTGCAGGGGTACTTATTTTTTCTTTGAGTAATCAAAGCTGTATCTCATTTTCCATCCTGTAGAATGTTTAGTTAACCACACAGTATGTGTCTAGCATAGAAAATATTATAAGCCCTGTCAACCATCTTCCACTTATCACATTATTGATTATTTCAGTCATGTGGCTTTTATGGCATAAGTATATTTTGAGTAGTTATATACAGTAATAAAAAAAATTATTATTATTATACAGGCTGACTGTTTGAAATAGCTTGCTTTTTTGCATACTCCGCGATCACATGATTACGTCTGTTTGTATTTTGTGTTCTGTTTTTGTTTAGAACTATTTTAATATTTAATTTGAATGACTTTAAAAAATCCTTATGTTTTTCCACTTTTTTCCTTTCTTTTAGGCAAATTGTCTGCCACACCAGTGATGTTTTCAAGTTCTGTTGGACCCTCTTTGTGTACACTAAAGGTTAGCATTGGCTTTAATTGCTGTGGAGTGGTGTGTGGCATGTATGTGTGTATGTATGAGTGTATGTGCATCTTTAGAACATTTTTCA
>JAOVVA010000004.1:25597190-25608529 GCA_028565275.1 Leiocassis micropogon | reverse complement strand
CTAAGGTCCACATCTGAAGGAAAACTGTGAAAACTTAAAGTTCCGTTGAACTTCGCAGAAGATGTACACAGCGGAACACAACAGTGTTCATTGTATACCTTCTGCTGTCTTCGAAATCTATAAACACACTTTTTTCTGAACATTTCCTCCAAACTCCAAAACAATGGCCGACAAACCGGAACTCAGTGAGCCCTATTACTTTAAAGCGGAAGTACGTAACGAGTCTTCGTGCAAGTAGTGTATTATGCAGTAAAAAAAATTATAATTACAATAATCATAGAAGTTCTTGTATTGCATAATTGCTTCCATAACAACCATTAATGTTACGGGTTGATTCTATATCAATGAAATTTGCACATTTCCAGAAAATGTTCTGTCTAAAGTAATGTTGCTCATCTAAAGAATTGAAAGCAGAGCTCACCTTAATCAGTACTGTTGCAGCAAAGATTACAAAGGGAAAAGCGTCCATTAAAAATTCTTCCTCCTAGTCATTTACCATTATTAGCTTATTCCGTGTCAACCCCCTGAATTTAATATTAGGTTACTAGTAAAATCAGGGTCTTTGATTTATCTCGACTGCACCCATGTTGGTCAGGTCAGTAAGTCCTGTGAAGAGCGCACTCTACAGACCACACTGCCCTGGTCGATGCCGTGCCTTAGGTTTGTGATCCTTTACAATCACCCAGTAGATCTCTAGTTTGTGAATCAGTTCATTTAGGTAAAGCTCTAGATAATGTCTCTTTTGATTAGGGCAGTGCAATTAATCAACTTTTATATTTATTTACAATTTTGGCTTCCAATGATTATAAAAACAAGATATTTGAGATCAGAGATCAAAAGTAAAAAGTCTCGTACTACACTTTAATTTAACCATTGCATATTGAATATTTTATTTGAAGATTTTATTATTGAATTATTGAGCATCTTCAGTGCTGTTTTAATTTAAAACAGGTTTCATTCATGATCATTCAAAGTTTTAACCATGGGCTAATTTTCCTTGCTTTAATGTTCTAGAAGTTCTTTTAAGCAGCAAATGGAAAGGAAGATTATATTTGTCTCCCTTTTTTCTGATCTAAAAAATAATTAGGTCTAAGACTCAAAACCTTCAGAAATTTCCAGTGACTCACTTCGTGATTTTTCCCTCTAAGATTCGATTACCTTCTCTTAGTCTAACTTGTTTATCTATTTTCTAACCACCATGAGGCATCTCCCTGAGGGCTTTACTCTCAATACCCTTATTATAAGCCCTATTACCCTATTAACAGGACCCATACATTTTAATAAACATTTAATATGTTTTTACTACCATAAGAAGGACAGAAATCATAACGGTAAAAGCATTCTTTACTTTTCCCCTTGGCTTATAACGTATTACTTCTACTTTAGAGGGTTACAAGTCACACATTAAATCAATTCAATGTACTTTCCAAAAGTTTAGGACTCTGAGGCAACTTAAAAGTAAATTCTAATAACTTTGAGACCTTTTCAAAACATTAAACTTAAGCAATTCAAGAATGATTATATAACTTTGTAACTCTGTCTATTAAGAAGATTGTCTATTGGAATTAGGAGAGTGTACTTATTGTCAGGGAATCAGTTACTCCACACCTGGTTTCTTTAAGTTGGTGTACTTTTTAAAAGACAATAGAGACCACTTATTAAACTCTGATGTGTTTTATGTTGTCAACTGAAGTTGGGTGTTTGTGTGTAGATTATACACTGCCCAGCCAAAAAAAGTCACACATATTAGGATTTTTGTTGGATTGCCTTTTGCTACTGTATGATTAGGGCTATGGCATTGTTTCAATAAGCTTATGCAATGGCACAACGAAATCTTGTATTGATGATGGGAGAGTCAGACCGCTGCGTGAAGTCTTCTCCAGCACATCCCAAAGATCCTCAATTGGGTTAAGGTTGGACTATGTGGTGGCCAAGATGTTTTTCCAACCACATTTCTTCCTTGGAGATGATGGTTCAGCACTACCCTTCTAGGCTTTAATAATGCATTTTACAGTTCGTGACCCAATTTTAGTAGTTTCATCTCCTTAGTTGTTTTCATGATGCAGGACAATAATTTGACCCTTCTCAAACAAAGGAACATTTTTGCCATGGCTGCAGGATATGTCTTCTGACATGGTTGTTAAAGAAATGAAAAGCCACTTCTTGATTTAGGGTTAAATAACTTGTTGCCAGCTGAAACGTGGTAATCACTGGAGTAATTATCCACTGTAACGCTCTTAACTATTCGCTTAGTTAAATTCAGGTGGTAACCTTTTTTTGGCTGAGCAGTGTTGGTGGTTTATTCACTTAATTATAGAAGTTGCTGTGGACCACAAATTTTTATATTTTATAATACATAATTAAAAGTATAGTTTCTTCCAAACTGTTTTGGTTAACCTAGTCTCCTGCAGGCAACATAGCAGTGCTGTTTTAAATTCCTTTTGTAAGTTGGCTCTGGCCCTACAAGAAACAATATTCTGACAAGACAATATAAATTTTACATCCTGTAATTTTAATTTTATTTGATGTTTTTCTTCATGTTTTAGATGCTCCTCCATCTCCCATCTCTCTCCACGACCGCTTCAGTTCTCCAGCGGCAGGCAGTGCCAAAAGGCGTTTGTTTGGTGATGACCCTCAACCTCACTCTCCAGTGAAGCGAATATCTGTTACTCCCGTGAAATTAATACCCACCACCTCTACAGAAAACAATCATAACATGACTGCAGCAACTGTGCTCTCCATGGCTACTTCTAGTGGCCACCAGCTCAATATTCCTTTGCCAGGTATTTATTAAATACAGAAAGACACCCAATTTATAATGGATTTAAATTAAAACTATTGAAACTATTTCATGGTCAAAAATATGATAAAATTATGTTTCATACCGTTCTTTTAACATGTATAACCATTAATGTCTCTATTGCATGAAGAATGTTGATTATAAAATTATTTGCTTGATATGGGGATGGTGCACGGACAGGGTCATCAATTTCTCACACAGTATCCGAAAAAGCAAAAACAACAAAAAACTGACCAAATGGCACAACATTATATAATAATAATAATAATAATACAATAAATCCAAGATTTTATTTTCCACCCCAAGATGATAAAAAGTAGCCAATTTGGACAGAAATACAAATTACCTGATAACTGTCTGGAAAAATGACTGACAGCTTTTACATCTTTATCATTGTTGGTGAGCCCTATGTGCGTCCTACATGATTACATTGTATGTGTTTTCCCGTGGTAATGGTATTCATGCCGTTCAGCCCAGCTCCCTGCTGAACGTGAATAATAAATGTGAACTTGGTCTGTCCTAGTAAGCTTGCAGAGAGCAGAATGAGGGCATTTAGATATTAAGCCAACTTTTTGAACTACAGTTATTATATGGATGTGAGTGCATGTCTGAAAAGGACAGTAAGACATCTATTGGAACATACTAATGAGACTTGGATCTTGTGCAAAAAAACAGTGCAAAACCATTTTGAGAGTTTCTTTAAGAAGTTTTATATCGCTATGAGTTATATCAGACCTCAATTGCTGTAGATATGGATCATCTGTCATATGCAATGAAAAAGTAAAAACAATTAATGACATGGGAAATATCTGTATGAATGACAGAATTAAAAAAGTATAAATTATTTTTTTTAGTGATGAAGAATGAACTGGGAGGTATCACAGTAATCCAGGTACAAGCGAACCAGTTGAACCCCCTGTCCACTCAGGTTCTGCTCACCTCCCCAAACAAAGTCCCTGAGATGCATACAACGAACAGACCACGCCGGACAGGATCCCTTGCGCTCTTTTTCCGGAAGGTAAGGTGGAGTAAAACTCTGTAGTCGCCACTTTTAGCTACTAGCTTCTTGCTTTTCTTTGTTGTAGTCAATCAAAATGTTTTGTATTTAGTTATTTCTCTAATAGCTACATACCAACTCTGTCATTCCCGTTCTGTCACGGATACTAGATTGCGTTGTTGTCTTTGGGACTTTCACATATACTTGCATTATTAGGGATGTACCGATACCGTCATCAGGTTTTGGTTATACTGCAGTAATCTACTCCTACTCGCAAATTGTTTCAATTCTTCTGCACTGATACCACTTCACAGCAGAGGTAGGAACTCACTATGCAGCCCCAACACACAGCCCCTTCCCATCACCTCAAAGTGGGTGTCAATGTTGACAACTTTGATGTGAAAATGAGATGGAACTTTAGGGAAAAAAATTGTCTTCAAGGTAAAAAAACATGAAAAGGAACTATAGGAACAGTAATCAGATTAGCTTGTGATTTCTCCGCTGTAAGTTTAATGTCAGCAAGTAAAAGTAAGGTTAATTTGCTGCGCTGTTACTACTGTACATATATCTGTTTTATTTCTGTTTGTCAAGGCTTAGCAGCACCTTGCTTAGTCTGGGAGTGTCTTTCCTGCTTAACAGAGACTGTCAAGAGACTGTTTTCGGCAGTCTGTGACGGCAGTAACAAAAATGAAAGACATCTGCATCACACATTATAATTTATTATTATATTACATTTATAAAGTATGTAAATCATTTAAATGCTTAAATATTTAATTTAATTTAAATTATTGCATATTTTAGATACTTTCAGCATATATGTGTGTGTATATACGGTGTATATGTATATACATATTATATTAAATTATATATATATATATATATAGTGGAACCCCGGATTACGAGCATAATTTGTTCCAGTAGCGGGCTCGTATTCCAAAACACTCGTAAACCAAATTTAATTTTCCCATAGGAAATAATGGAAACTCAAATTATTCGTTTTACAGCCCAAAAAAATAAATACATAAAAATAATTAACACAAAATATAAAGTAAAAATAAAATAAATTAACCTGCACTTTACCTTTAAAAAAAAACTTAAAAATAAATCCCGACAGATAAGTGTCTCCGTTTGTGCACGCAGGCGCTGTGTGTGTCTGTGTGTGTAATGTGCGTGCATACACACACACACACACACACACACACACACACACACACATTAACGGAGAGACCGTTTTTAAAACTGTTTAAAAATTACCAAGGAACATCGCTAGTCACACTCGCGTGAGCGCATACTAACGGAATCACTTCTGTAAAGTAAAACAACAACAACAAAAACAAATTAACCAGCACCTCACCTTTGAAAACAATCGCGACAGAGAAGAGTTTCTGTGTGTTTGTGTTTGAAGCCGAGAGGAGTGGGGGCTGTAAAGCCGAAAGAGAGTGTGTGTGAGTGTGTGAGTGTGTGTGTGTTGGTGTAAGTGAATGAGCGCACACACACACACACACACTCGCCTTTACAGCCCCCCTCCTCTCAGGTTCCCAAACAAACACACAGAAACTGCTCTGTCGCAACTGTTTTCAAAAGTGGGGAGCTGGCTAATTTGTTTTTTTGTTGTTGTTGTTGTTGTTTTACTTTACAGCAATGAGTCCGTTAGTATGCGCTCACGCGAGTGTGACTAGCGATGTTCCTGGCTAATTTTTAAACGGTTTTAAAAACGGTCTCTCCGTTAATGTCTGTGTGTGTGTGTGCGCGCACGCACATTACACACACACACACACACACTCACACACAGCGCATATGTGTGTATTCACCCAGCAGGGGAGACGATTACCTACAATTCCGCAGCGCAAGAGAGAGAAAAACCGTTGGCTCAGTTGTGATGACGCGGCGCTCGGTGTCAAAACAAGAAGCGCATGCGTGATACATGATACTTGGTGCTCGTAAACCAAGACAACGCTCGTTTTTCAAGTCAAAATTTATTTAAAATCTTTGCTCGTCTTGCGGAACACTCGTTTGTCTTGAGAGCATTGTTTTTGTACTGTAAACATGTATAAGGTTATCTGAATATTACTTTTGAAGGGTGACCGATACGTAATCTACTTTGTTTTGTTTTTGTCAAGGTGTATCATCTAGCAAGTGTGCGTCTCAGAGATCTATGTCTAAAACTGGACATCTCTGCAGAGTTAAGGGGCAAAATCTGGACATGCTTTGAGCAGTCTTTGGTTCACTTCACAGATATGATGAAAGACAGACATCTGGATCAGCTCTTGCTCTGTGCAGTCTACCTTATATCCAAGGCAAGTAGTAGAATCGCTGAACGATGTGAGTGAATGCATTGACTGATTATGTGATAAACAGCCACGTTCTGGAACCCAACAGTACCAAGTCCCATGTCACTCTGTAAACGTAAATGTTTCATTTTAAACAATGACAGTGTTTAACAAACTGTGTTGACAAGATTTTATAAGAATTTATAAAGAAACCGATTATGCTTTCTTAATTCATTTCATAGATCTCAAAAGAGGAGCAGACTTTTCAAGACATAATGAAGTGTTATAGGAGTCAACCTCAAGCAAGCAGCCATGTAAGTACCGTAAATATTTTCATAAGCACTCAACTGATAACTGGGTAATAACTGTGTGTTTGTCACCATGTGTCCAGATATACCGCAGTGTGCTCCTGAGGAAAAGAGTTCACGAGCAGCAGGCTGATGACAAAATGGAGGTTGATTCACCAACAGATCAAAGTACTGATGCAGATCTGCTTTAAATAAATTTAGATTTCATTTTGATTTTCATTTGATACCTAAATACCTAAATAATAACTGAGATAACATTTACTGAATCCATTTTTTTTTTATTAGCCAATGGCAGGTCAGACCAAAGTGCCAAAGCTAAGGCTGACAACGAATCAGATGAAGACAGGGGTGACCTCATCCAATTCTACAATTCTGTTTATGTTCTGAAAATGCAATCTTTTGCACTGAAATATGCTCATCCAGCAGCTGATAGTAGTGTATGTACACTTTCCCTGAAAAAATTCAGTTTGTCATTATTTTTATGTGCCATAGAAATTCCATTATTTATCTGCAGAGAAGCAGTCAAAAGAAAGTATAAGAAGTAGCGCTTATTTTATCCTTTCTTCTCTCATACACCCACAGGTGGAAGCGCCCCCGTTATCTCCATTCCCCTCACTGCGAGCTCAGCCTCTCTCCCCACGACGAATATCTCAGAGACACTCCGTCTATCTTTCTCCTCATAAAAATGGTTCCTGCCTCAAACCCAGCTCTGCCTACACGTACAAGTTTACTGGCAGCCCGTCTAAGGTTAGAAGTTTCTTACATGGTTATTGTTTTATGTTCATATGTTATGATATAAATATATGTTGAAATATATCAATTAGCTGTAACATTAACACCATCTAACATTAACACATTAAAATTGATTGAGTGTGGACGCTATTTAAGTACAGTGAACTCCCTGTCGTGAACTGACAGTGTCAAGAAACCACTTTGAGATGAATTTAGCTTTGTGACATGTCATGTTATCCTGTGCTCGTAAAGGGATTGTCATCGTCATCAACAATACTCGGGTAGGCTGCGACATTTAATCGCCCTGAGTTGGTACTAAAGGGCCCAACGTGTGCTGAGAAAAATCCCCCATACTATTACATCATCACTACACCAGCCTGAACTGTTAATACATGGCAGGATGGATCCATGATTTCATGATGTTTATTCCAAGCTTTAACCATACCAGCCGCATGTTGCAACAGAAATCGAGACTCATCAGACCAGGCCAGATTTTTAGAATCTTCTATTGTTTAATTTTGGTGAGGTCATGCAAATTGTTGCCTTAGTTCCCTGTTCTGGATTGGCAACTGGTATGATCTTCCACTGCTATACAGTAGGTCATCTGCTTTAAGGTTAGATGAGTTTGGTGTTCAAAGATGCTCTTTGAATGTTTTTGGGTTGCTATTGCAATTTTATCACCTCAAACCTGGCCAATCTGTCTGGCCGTTCTCCTTTGACCTCTGGCATCAACTAGGCATTTTTGCAAGTCACAATGCAAAGTCCTTGCCTCGACAGGTCATGGCCATATTGGCTGATCAGTCACAACTTTAACACCACCACCAGGTTAATTGATTAGCATTGATTATCAATTATATACCAGTAAACTGCTTACAGTATCATCTGGCTCATGCTCAGATCTATGAAAAGCTGATGTAGCACAAATCGCTGAAAAAGTCAATGCTGGCTAGTGGACCACTGCCATAGGAGTGGGCTTCCATGGAATGCGCCGGACAAACATGTCCAATCCGTGGAGGCCCCACCCACAACCTACAGTGCCTTAGCTGCCAAGGTCCCAGTGCTAGACACCACAGCACACCCCAGAGGTCTTGTGAAGTCATGCCCTGAGGGGCCAGAGCAGCCTCGGCCAGACAAGGGGGCCAGCACAATATTGGGCTTAATGTTTACCGTATTAATGTTATGACTAATCGGTGTATATGTGTTTATTCAACAGTACTATAACCTAAAGTAATCATTTTATAGATTTCTAGCTTATTACACTGTAGCTTATTATTCCTCCCTGACTTTCTTCAGGATTTGAGTGACATCAATCGAATGATTCGTCAGGGAAGTGTGAGCAAGAAGAGAGCTTTTACCATGGAAGGAGATGAGACCGAGTCCCCTACTAAACGTTTGAGCCAAGAGAGTGAGGATGTGCTGCTCAAACGCCTTCAAGATGTTGTAACTGAGAGAGCCAATCACTGACCAACGATGCACATGATGCATGTGTCCCCTATCATTGATGAACTCCCACAGACCAATTACAATGCAGCATGTCCTTTTATAACCAAAGAGCAACTCATAGAGCTATCCAGGGTGCTGAACCAGTGGCTCATGATTGACAGGCTATTATAGAAACTTACATTGTTGCAAGTACTTTTAATCATTTTCAAATGCCAGCACAATACTAATGCATCTCAAAAAAAATTATAGTGTATATATAAACCTATTTCCTTAATAAAAAAAAAAAAATAAAAAAAAACTAAACTAATTTTCTAGATTCATTACATGAAATATTTCAAGCCTTTTTGTTAATGATTATGTCTTACAGCTCATGAATATCAAAAATCCATTATCTTGAAATACTAAGCCACGGATATATACGACTTAAACTTTTTTACATTAAATTAAAGAAAACTTTTTCACAATATTAAAATTTTTGAGATGCACTAGTAAGTTAATAAAACAGATTGTTATAATACAGGCCCTTTATTCTATTTGGCCCTGTGGTGTCTAAAGCATTATTTACAGCACTCTGGGGGTAAAGAAAAGCATAACAATTAAAATTATTTCTGTATACATAAATAAATGTGGCTAAACTAATTAATTAACTAAGTTTATAATTGGTGTAAATGAGTATTGTCCTTTGGGCTATAAACACATGTAGGAGTGTATTGTCTTTGTGTAGTATCTACACATCGATTTATTTTTTATTTTAGTATTTTTGTAGTTATTCCACTGGGGTGGAGTAATTTGTATTCTGATGTACATCGCAAATTGCTTTGGTATATAATGCCATATCAGTCTAACCATGCCTTGGCCTGATCAAAGTCAGTGTTAACATGGTCTTTAATTGTTGTCCCTGTGATTACTCATTTTATTCTTGTATATTGTTGTTTACAATTTTTAGAATGTTTTGGTTGTTTAGTAGTGGAGGTAACTATTTTAAAAACTATTATTAATTAATTAATTTGGAACATTCTCAGGAACAGTCTTTAATTTTTGGACCTTAATATTTTTAGGGTGAGAATCAAGGCTTATACTTCTGAGGACAGAGTTGTTTGTTTGTTGGAAAACAAATTATGGGGAATGGGGATAATGTTGCTGTGACGGATTGACGTTTGTTATTCAGACTCTTGCTTGTGAATGCCTTGTAAATATGCAAGCCAATAAAATATTATTGGTTGAAAAGTCTTCTAGTAATTGTTTGCAAATGAAATCTCTATACCATGCAAGTATCATGTTTCAGTGCAGAGACCTGAGATTACAAACCAGTGCATATAATATTAAAATACTACTAATTATACAATACATACATACAAACAGTACATACCTTCACTGGGTATAGAAAAAAAGTCACACTCCTTTAAAATAATGAATTCAAGTTTATTTGTATAGCATTTTTAATAATGATCATTGGTCGCAAAGCAGCTTTACAGAATCAAAAGAAAACTGTGTGTATGAAATGTGAGGAAATGTGTATGAATCAAAATGAGTTTTCCCCTGATGAGCAAGCTGAGGGCGACGCTGGCAAGGAAACACTTCCTGAGATGGCAATAGGAAGAAACCTCAAAAGGAACCAGACTCAACAAACAGATGATATCTTTAGGTTAATATGGAGTCCAGTTTGTTTTTGGAGTTATTGGAGTAGAATATAGGAAAGATATTGTTGCTTTACAGCCACAGTTTAGTTTTTCCATCTGTATTTACTCAGGGCAACTTTTACCATCCAAGTGAAAGATATTCCTGCTTCAATCCATGCTATCCATTATCACCCAAACAAGGATGGGTTTCCTATTGAGTCTGGTTCCTGGACTCAACAGTTTCTTGTTCCGAAACTGTGACGCTAATGAAAGAAGTACAACTCTTACAAACAAGATGCAAGATATTCCAGTTATTCTGAGAGTTCTGCCATATACAGTGGAAAGACAGACAGACATGTATGCAGGCTTTAATCTGAAATAATAATATCACTAATTACATTAAAGCTGATCATCTTATTTTTAGCTTTAACCTTTTAACTACAGTGGAACCTTGGATTACGAGCATAATTCGTTCCGCAAGCGGGCTCGTATTCCAAAACACTCGTAAACCAAATTTAATTTTCTCATAAAAATGAATGGAAACTCAAATTATTCGTTCCACACCCCAAAAAAATACATAATTAATACAAAATATCAAGTAAAAATAAAACAAATTAACCTGCACTTTACCTTTAAAAAAAAAGTAAAAATAAATCCCGACAGATAAGTGTTTCCGTTTATGCGCGCAGGCGCTGTGTGTGTGTGTGTAATGTGCGCGCACACACACATTAACGGAGAGACTGTTTTATCGGAAGAATTAGCAAGGAACATCGCTAATCACACTCGCGTAAGCGCATACTAACGGAATCACTGCTGTAAAGTAAAAAAAAAATGAACCTGCACTTTACCGTTGAAAAGAATCGTGACAGAGCAGTGTTTCTGTGTAAAGCCGAGTGTGTGCGTCTGTATGTGTGTGGGAAGCCTGAGAGTGTGTGTGTGTGTGTTTGTGTTTGTGTGTGTTGGTGTGAGTGAAGGAGCACGGTGTCAAATTACACGCGCGCACACACGACTGGCTGATAGAGAGAGGGAGAGAATGGATCTTTACCCTCTAATGAGGCTTGCTTTTGCTTTACATGCGTGTTATAATAAACAATACACGCGCGCTGTACACACACGCTTACAAACACAAAATAAAATATGTTTTACACACACACACACGTGGTCACAGTG
>JAOVVA010000004.1:25573616-25597090 GCA_028565275.1 Leiocassis micropogon | reverse complement strand
TGATTATACCAGTAAGAGATGAGCACTAAGACCCAGCAGGGGAGACGATTACCCACAATTCCGCAGCGCAAGAGAGAGAAAAACCGTTTCACAGTCAGTAGTGATCACGTGACGCTCGGCGTCAAAACAAGAAGCGGATGCGTGCTACATGATACTCTGTACTCGTAAACCAAGACGATGCTCGTTTTTCAAGTCAAAATTTATTACAAATCTTTGCTCATCTTGCAGAACACTCGCAAACCGCGTTACTCGCAATCCAGGGTTCCACTGTATTTCTACAAACTCTCTACCTGTATCTCGTATCTACAGCAGGCTGACTTAACTTTCTCCTGAAGTGATCTTAATTTGATTAAGAACGCAGACTGTTGATTAATGGTGCAAAGCGTTATAATCTATAACATGCATTTCAAGACCACCAAGACAGGAACCGAGACAACACTACAACGCAAGTATCATTTAGATCTTAATCTGAAATGGTGGAAAATTATTGTGTATTGAAAAAACAAATAATCTCGTCTGATTGTGCTGGACTCAATAGCTGCACAGATGAAGAAATAAAGTGACCTGCACAATGCTATCAGTGGATTTTATTTATTGTTGAAACTCTGGAAATAAAACCACATTAAATGCATTTTCTTGTAAGCCATTTTTTATTGCACAAGAAAAGATCACATAACATAGTTTTAACTGTGATCGGTCCACAATGGAATACAGGAGCGATTTGAACAAAAAAAAAAAAAAACACACACATACTCAATTACTGAGGACTTGAAGATCAAGATGAGATTTTTTTCCCCCCTTTGCAGCCTTGTACTGCCTTAAACTTGCATTTTTTTCCCCCTACTTACTGAACACTGGCTCTAACCAAATCAGCAGTGCTCTGTTCTACTTGTAATCAGAACTTCTGAGCATGCATAAAGGCTGTTGATCAAAGGAAAACAACAAATGCAACAAAAACAAAACACTTTGAATCGTTCACATTCGACCTGTTGAGTACGAGTACAGCGATTGTGAGGATGAGGCTCAGATGCAAGAAACCTGCTAGTTTATTTATGGCGTGATGAGCGATCGTTGGCGCGTCTCAGACAGTCAGCCCTGTGTGCATATGTACTGACCTGTATACTGGCACAGAAACCTCAGCTGAGGAGCGCGTGTGATTAATTAAAGCTGCACTTAAAGCTGGACTGATGATTAATGGAGGATAATACTTTGTATTCTGTATCATTTGTTTTGGTCAATTACAATCAAAGTAATTGTTTTTTATTCTACAGTATATCTGCTCCTAAACAGTGACTGAGTGGGAAACAAAAGCGCCACACAGCCGTCCAGTTGAAATATTTACATACAGGTGTATCTCTAGTGCTGTGTATCCTTTACCATGTGTGTATGAACGGTTATAAGGAAGAACGTACTCGGTGAGATGAAATCATACCCTTTGGGTCAAATGGGTATTATTATGTACATCCTGGAACACACACACACACACACACACAAAACAATAACAAGTCTACAAATCGAACTATTCGATAATCAACTAAAACACTTACTGAGTGTTCCATAACATAAAATCTAGTCCTTAAGTCCGGACCTTTATATTGCATATTTAAACAATCTGTATAGGCGTGTTTTTGTGTGGATTCAAACAAACGGAAAAAAAATACAAATACAAATAACTGAGTATATAGTCTGCTCATCTGATGTATTTAAAAAAAAAGAAAAAGTAAAGGCGTACATGAAGTCTCGTACACACGGATTCATTTGTTTTATTACGGAAAGTAAAGCGACAGTGATTACTGAAATAACTTGAAACTGACTAAAGTAATCACTTAATTACCTACAGCGACTAATGAAAATGAGATTTTGGTTGTGTATTGTGATTCAACAGCGAGAGAGAGAGAAAAAAAATGGCCTGGACAAAAATATTGGCACCCGTAGTGACTAACCTAATATTTTGTCGCGCAACCTTTTAAGGCGATCACTTCGAACGAGCCAAGACGCAGCACAGCAGCCCCTGAACACGACCGAGACTCCTCTATGTCTCGCAGCAGGTCTTCTTTTCTCCGTGTGCTTCATTTTTGCTTGTGAACACAGCTGATGCGACTTGCAAAAAAAGTTCCAGTTTTGTCTCATCTGTAGAAAGTTCATTCTCCCAGAAGCTTTGTGGCTCGACACTATGCATTTTGGCAAATTCCCGTTTCGCTTCTCTATGATTTGCCTTCAAGTCCTCATGGGTGTCTACCGTTAAGTCCACTTTGCCATAGTGAGTAATAGTGCGATGCAACACTGATGTACCTTGACCTTGGTGGTGAACTTTAATCTCCTTGGAAGTTGTCCTTGGCTCTGTACTCACCATCCGTGGCATCTTTTTATTCAATGTAATACCAATTTTCCTCTCGTCGCCACGTCTATTAAGATTGTCTACAGTCCCAGAGAGAGTGAACTTCTGAATGTGTAACTGTCACAGAAATATTAAACTGCCTGCAGATGGTCTTATAACCTTTACCATGTTTCTGGATGATTTTCCTTCTAATCTCCTGAGACAAACTCGGTGACGACCTTACAACATTAAATATCCTCATTAAGTGATTGCAACAATTGTAGACGCCTGTGATGCGAATTACAAACCACACTTTAGTTCATCATGTCACTATGGTTGAATTATTTTGAATCTTTTCTAGGAATACCAGATCATTTGTCCAGCCCAGTTTCACGCATTCAGCAATGTCTGAGTCTATTGATTACATTACTATCGATTATTACTTTTGGCAGTTATTTCACTGCCATGTGCTTTACAAAAGTGTTTCAAGGGAACAAAACCTTGGGCCCAAAAAACCATGTGGGAGAGGTGAACATGATGAGAAGGCATAATCAAAAGGTCGAAGCAGTGTTCAGCAAACTGGCATTTTGTATGAGTAGTTTGTTTTAGTAGTTTATATGATCAGTTTGACAAACTGCAACATACAGGCCCCTCTGAAAGCACTGGAACGACAAGGTCAGTTTTTAAATTATTATTATTTTTTGGTTATACAGTACACTTAAAATATTTGATGACGGATGAAAATTCCGGCTTTTATTTCCTGATACATATATATTTACATCGAGATGTGTTGAGCTGACCCAATCCGATTAGTCAAAAAAATATTGGGACACTGTGTCTGTAACTTTGGTGGTTAAAACAATAAAAGCAAAAAAAAAAATCCCTATTCTTGTTTTGTCACCTTATCATCCAGCAAAACAACAATCTACAAGACACTGCCAACACAAAAAGGACTTCTAATGGGCGAAGACAAGTGAAAGTTGTCAGACTGGCATAATCAATCACCAGACCTTTACATACATTCAGCATCCATTTATATTTTAGTATTATCATAAGATAAAAAGATTTATCCACAGGTACCTGTGACCCACAAATTAAATTGTTTCTGATTTGTTTAATTTTATGCAAGTGTTTTAACAGTATACATATCTGAAGTATTTCATAATATAGTCAATGATAATGATAATAAATAAAGTCAATATGTATAATAATTCTGAATATTATAATTAATTAATAAATATAAAATTATTATATTATAAATGAATAAAGACTACAATATTATACATTTATTTATAATAATTTAGGTCAGAACTATCTGCTCCTATACTTTTTCCTCACTAAAACATTGGGTGGTCAGACACCAAGGGTGCTATGTATTAAGTTATTTAAAACATCCAGATGTAAATATCATGTAATTAAAGTTAATCTATCATCTCATATGCATCTTTTGATTTAAAAAAAAACAAAAAAAACCCCACAGAACTTGCACCACTGTTCCAATCATTTCAGAGGGGACTGTATAAATAAATATTTCCTCCATATTTAAAATCAGGGCACCATAATGCTGCAACAGTAATGTTAGGCTTTAACATAAATAATTGAGGAAACCAAATAATACAATTAGACTTAAAATCAATAAGCACAAACTTTACTCAACATTGTGGCCTGTAGGGCACTGCAGCTACATACAGACAATTTATGATTGTTGTGATTTCTGTTAGTTTTCATGTAGTGTTGACATAGAAATGTGATTAAGTACTTTAGCATATCTACTTTAGAAATGTCCCTATATAAGAAACAAATGCACAGCTCCCAGCCAATCAGAAATTAGAAATGTTCTGTGGCCATGATATAGTCTTTAATATAGCAATCAGAACTGATGCACCCACAGAGACTTTTAGGGTAATGACAGTGCTTCCCTTTCCAAAACACACATAGCTTGTCATATACAATTTTAAATGAATAAACACATACCATGAGTAAAATGTTACACAAGCCAATTTAAAATGCTTAATAAGCCAAATGTCTTTTCAATAAACTGGATAAATAAAAGAAATACCTAATGAAATACCAAATGAAATAGCATAATTATATTTGGTGATTGGTAAGGGGAAACTAAGTTCAATCAGCTTTCTAGGAAATGACAAGTCAACAAAAATGTAATGCAAAAAAGAAGACTGCTTATAGCTGAAAAAATATAATGTTCAGGTTTACAGGGATAAAAACTGTCCTCTGCAGGAGACATGTCCACACAAACAAATGTCTATACAGTAAACAGAAGAAAACACATAAGACAGAATACATTTTCAGATAAATATTCACCATAAGGGCCGTGCAAAATGTTCACATCAAAAACAATAAGATGGTGAATTGAAGAATGTTAGGTATTGAAAAGTACAACCAACATAAGGAACTTATGGGGAAAAAAAAAAAAAAAAAAAAAGACCCTGCTGTGCAATTTGGAGAGAAAAATGTGTGAACAGAAAGTCTTGGGTGTCCAACGAGTGTACAATATGGGTCGATACAGGAAGTACTAGCACTGATTTACAGGTTCTCCCAATGATGTAATGACAATAAAAATAGTGTGCTTTTAAACAAAGGTAACAGCAATATACAGCTATATAAATTTACATGTTTAAAAAAAATCTTGACAGGTACTACTCTACACTATTTTCAGATGTAACAAGTCAGACAAAAGCACTTAAGCAAGGCCTTCTGCCCCTAGAAAAAGATTCTCATCATATCTGGGCCCTTTTACTCGACATGTCGGACAAAACACAGCAATGATAGCAGTAACAATGAAATGTTCAGTTCGTTAATAGTGTTCATATGAATGAGATGTTTAAACACAATAAATCACCCCATGACTCCAAACCTGCACTAAGAGGTAAAAGACTGACTGGGAATCGACACATGAAATCCTAATGGACCCTCAGGTCAAATCCGTGATCCTCTGCCCTTAGCTGAAATTATTCTCACAGCATAGTCCAATCTCTGGTGTGTTAGAACCAAAGGATTTTAATTTCAAAATGACAACGGGGGAAATATATTTCACCTCCACGCCTCCCAAATGACTGTCTTTGTTAGAAATGCAATGTTTTCCATTTTGCACTTTGATTTTATGTATAGCTTTATACATATTCTTAAATGTAAGAGTAACAGCAACACTTCTGCTAATAATCCACCTACGTGAAGTGTGATTTGAATACAAACATAAAATGTTCACAAGGATTCCTATGAATAATCTAATCAAATGAGTTTGTAAGCAAAGGAGTGTGTGTTTCTATGACCCTGTAAGCACCATAAATTAAAGACAAGACTGTCATGTCATTTCACAACACCTGTCATCAACTGCAGTTACTTTCCCTTTAAATCGGGAACTGTGTATGGATTGCGTCCAATAGGGAAAAAAAATGAGGAAGAAAGAACAAGCAGGATCATTTGGATGACATCCTTTGTCACTTCTAACACTGAGCCAAGTGTGTCATACACAACCGCCACAGGTCAGGTGATGACCTCAGGACCTATTTCCATGATGCAAGAGTGACATCTTCACATTCAAAGTGATGTTCATTTGATATTCTTTTGGTACTGAAATGCGAGCGTGTGCATGCTATTACTTTATGGTAATTTCAGCAAACTCTTGGAAAGGAGTATGTCAGAGAATTTACATGTTTTAATTATGTTGCAGACCTAAAAACATTAAGAAGTTCATAATCAAATTTCTTTACACAAACTTTTACCATCACAACACATAAAGATACCGTTGCTCACTGGAGAGCAGAGTTTACTGTACATCCTGTGTTACATCCAAGCCTTCTTCTTTTGGCACAGGCATGCTGCACTCTATTGTTTTTTCTACATCTCTGTTTATTTCTTCTACTGCTTTGGCTGCGTTAACCACAGATGGAGCGTCACTAGCATCGTTATTTATAACATTACCGGTGTCCACAACTGGGAAAAATTTTTCCAGCCTACCCTCTTTATGCTTACACTCCAGTGTCTCTTTATCCCTCATCCCCGTCATCTCCCCATTCTGTGCCTCCAATAAACCAGTGTCTTCCTCCACCCTTCCTTCATCCCTAATTTTCTTTTTCTTCTGCTTAGTAATGCCAGTGCTATCTGCTGCTGATGGAAGTGCCAAAATACTGCCGTGTGGCAGGAACATGTGAGGATACAGTAATCCATGAGGCATTCCTGGGATCAAAAAGGGATTGAAGGCCAAATGACTCCCGCTGCTTGTAATGCTCGCGGAACTGCTAGTAACCGTGGGGCTGGGACAAGCAGGTAACATTTTTTTCTCGTTCCCTCCTAGAGTTCTCTCATCTGTGCTCTGTCGCTCAGTACTAGGCTCAGGACTTGCTCTCTCTTTAGAAGCTGCTGTACTGGAGATGACTGCAGGGCTAGGGATTAAGGCCACAGCGGCAGAGGATATGGAGGTGACTGTTGCCGTACTGGAGGAGCTGGCAGCTGTGGTTGCTGTGGAGGCTGTAGCAGATAGTGACTGGTTTATCATTCCACTTATATGAGTGCCATACATGGGTGGTTGCACTGCTGACATACTATGTAGCATCATAGGTAGCATACTCAGGCCATTCTTAGCATCTTCTCCCGATAGGGCTGTACCCAGACCATGAGGGAAGCCCATGAGCCCGCTGATGGGAATGCCAGGGACATTGCGAAGGTTGGGTAAGTTAACCATGTCCATGCCAATGAGCCCATCATTCATGAAGAGTGGTCCAATGCCAGCAGGAAGCTCAGGAGCTTTCGGCATCTCACTTCGGGGTCTTCTACCTCGACGACGTGTGCTAGGATCTCGATTCACTGGCTCAGTGAGAATCCGGGTGAATTTTCCTTCCGGAAGGAAACCCTTAAAGAAAACAAAGAAAGAAAAAGAATATATTTTTTTTACTTTTCAGAACATACATAAGCTAGATACTGAAATTAATCCAGCAGGAACTTGTTATGAAATAAATGTTTATGATAACAGAAACTGAGATCAATCTGATACTCTTTGGAAAGTTTTGACAGAAAATGTAGAGTCTTACTATATGTATGTTAGAGCTACAAACACACCCCCACACACCTCATGCCCAGCCACTAACCCTACATCCCCCCCCCACCCCCCCACCTCTCGCACCTCCCTTCATGGTCTTAGAAAGAGCAGCTCTGAAAGCTAGCAGTCACATAAAAATTATATTGGGCAGGCTCTATTTTAAATCCAGGCTATTCACAACATTTAAACAAACATTTCCCAATCAAGTAATGTGAAGGAAATTTAGAGAAAAATAGATATAACAAAATGCAATCTGCAAGACTCACTGAATGCTTTACCACATCTGCCCAGTCAGGAGCCACAAAGTATTCTAAGTTTGCATCTAGCCACTGAGAGAGCTCCTTAATGGCTGGGGCCATTGCACCACCCAGCTAAGGGAGAAATTAAAGCATCAAAATCAGTGTTATCTCACACTGTTTATATAATTTGCAATTAGGGAAAATATTAGAAAAGGGCATATTTGTACAGTTCTTACTCTGCGACCTGTGTTCCTGTGCACTACTGGGACTCTTTCCTCCCCAGTCAGGGAATTCACATCCAACTTGGTAGGGTCTTTACAACGATGCCTCCTCTGCCTTGGACGTTCAGCAAAACTGTGCAACAAGCTTGCAGTCTGAGAGTTACAGATGATGAAGGAATTAGAAAAAGAATGATTTCAATTACTGTGCTTTGTTGTTGGCCAAACAACTCAACCTCTATATATAATCTTCAAAAACTGAGCTGTATGTTACTGTGTGTAAAATGTTTTTTAATGTAACAATTGAAAATAGCAGTAACAGTAAACAGCTCACATTACATAAGTTACATGAAAAGTTTTTCGTTGTTCTGGCAATCAAATCCAAATGAAAAGTTTTAATTAGTAACTGCATCTAAAAAAACTGAATACCATGATTTTTTTCTTTTTTTGAAATTTAATCCAAAAAGTGAAACTCTAAAATACAAAGATACAGACATAACATTATGACCACTGACAGGTAAAGTGAATAACATTGATTATCTTTTATTAGAATAGGCACCAAAGTGAACATTTGATCCCTGAAGTTTTAATGTTTGGAAGCAGAAAAAAAATGGGCAAGCTTAATGATTTGAGCGACTTTAACAGGGGCCAAATTGTGATGGTTAGATGACTGAGTCATAGCACTTCCAAAACTTCAGCTCTTGTGCAATGTCATGTTCCCGGTCTGTAGTGATCAGGACCTACCTTGGTCCAAGAAAGAAAAAACAAAACAGTAAACCAGCACCAGAGTTATGAGCGGCCAAGATGCACGTACACTGATGCACGTGAGGAGTGAAGGCTAGCCTGTGTAGACTGATCCAACAGAAGAGCTACTGTAGCTCAAATTGCTGAAAACCTTTATGCTGGTTCTGATAGAAAGCTGTCAGAACACATGGCGCATGGCAGTTTGTTGATCAGGGTGCCCATGCTGACACGTGTCCAGAGCCCACACAGGGCACGTGAGCATGAGAACTGGACCACAGAGCAATGCAACATGATGGCTTTGTCTGTTGAATCATGTTTTCTTTTACATTATGTGGATAGGTGGGTGGGTGTGCATCACTTACCTGGGGAAGCGATAGTACAAGGATGCACTATGGGATGGAGCAAGACAGAGGAGGCAGTGTGATGCCTTGGGCAGTGTTCTACTGGGAAACCTTGGGTCCTGACATTCATGTTGATGTTACATTAGCACTATGCTTCATTTTAATTTATTTATTTCAAGCCTTTTTTTGTTTTAATTTCTATGATTATGGCTTACACCTCATGAAAATAAAAAAAAATAATTATCTCTAAATATTAATTCAAATTTGAGTAAATTACTATTCATACAGTATAAATATTGTGGGTCTTCTCACAGCCTAGTTCAGTACACGCAAACACCATCATGGGGAAGGCTACTGACATGACAGCTGTCTGTAAGATGATCATCCACACCCTCCTCAGAGGGTCACCACTGTAAGGGCTGGCTGTTTGCAAAGTCCTGTATCAAGGCATAGTTGTAAAGATGGAAAGCAAAAGGAAAGAAGAAAAAGGTACACAAGCAGCAGCGATGAACACAGCCTTAAAGAGATTGGAAAGATTGAAGAACTTGGGAGAGCTTCATAATGAGAGGCTGGACTCAGTGCATCAAGAGCCACCGCACACAAACATCTTCAGAAAATTGGCTACGGTTCCTAGTATCAAGCCACTAACGAACCAGAGACAATGTCAAAAGCTTCTTACCTGAGCTAAGGAATAAAAGAACCAAGAATTGAGTGCATAAATAAACATACTTTTTAGAAGTTGGATATATACCTCGTTGCTTTGTCTTAGGAACTATTAAAATATATTTAGAAACTTGATTATTTTCATAAGCTGTTATCATGAGAATTTTAAAAATAACAAAAAAAAGGCCTGAAATATGTTTTCAAATGTTTTCAGAATTGATGTGTAATGGATCTACAATGAGTTTCACTTTTTAAGTTAAATTACCAAAAAAATAATTAAATAAAAATAAATAAATAAATTCTTCCACAAAATGCTCTTTTTAGGTGCACTATATTCAGTATTATTTACTGCCAAGGCCAATTCTATAATCAAGACATGAATGAGATGATAAATCAGAGTTTCAGCTTTTTCTTCCTTAAAATTCCTCTTATGAGGTAAAATGTTAGGCTCAGTTGGGTTTGGTCTTGTGATTGACTTAGCCAGTCTATAAAATCTTGACCGAATGATGAAGTTCCTCCTAATCTCAGTGGATGCATTTGCAGACAGAATATTCCTGTATACTTCTGAATTAATTCTTCCACTACCATCATGAGTTTTATCATGAATAAAGATTATTCTTTAACAAGTGACTTGTTATTTCTTTGCTAGATGAATGGTGATAGTTGTTCCCAAAACAGGCTGGGATGCTTTCCTGTGAGCGTGCTCTCGACAGTATAAGTGGAAAAAAAAAATCCTTAGCACCTTGTTGGGCAGTTCAGTCCTTCAGATATCAAAGGTGGTAAAGATGTAAGGCCTTCTTAACCACAGTGTTAATGTGATAGGACCAGGTCCTCAGTGATGTAAATACCAAGATAACAAACTGTCCACTCTCTCCACTAAGGCCCTGTTGATTTTAAGGGGCTGATAATTCCTGTCCTGGTTTGGGCCATAATCTCTGTTTCAGGCAGCACAGTGTCTTGTGTGGTAGAAACAAATTATTAACAGAGTTGATACTAGCAGAATCGCAATATGGACCAAATCGGCACCTAGGTGTTGTGATATCGTATCAGCTGGTCTCTCATGATTATCATCCCCAATTTTCACAGTCTAAAGTTATGACATTTAAAGTGCATCGAAGTAATAAAATATGTACCTTGCCATTGTTATCAAGTATGACTGGATTACTGTCTGAACCCACAGAACTCAATCAGATGACTGAACGCTAAGCATCAGTGTTCCATAATACTCTAGATAATGTGGCTCCACTTAAACGAAATTCTTTTTGAGGGACAAAACTAGCAGACTAGCACAGCACTCAGTATTTCAAACAGCATGCAATAAGGGTGTCCTAAACATCATTTTTGCAAAGCAACTTTACAGAATACAAATTACACAACTTTACAGAATTACAGAATACAAAATCGAGGACGATTGTGGCAAGGAAAAATTTGAGAGAAATCTCATGGTTTGCCTCAATGAAAAAAGTGAAACACAAAAATGACACTTTTTCCCAATGTTTTGTGAATGGATGTGATGAGCATGACAATGGATGGACCTAATGGATAAGCTTGTGGCTGGATTGCCGATGGACATCTCACATAAGTTCAACTGAAGCTTGCGCAAGGTGATGAAGGGATGATGAATGAATAGGCTGGTACTATTGATGGTGAATTGGTTGGACCATTTTCAGTGGAATATGGATGGAAAATTACCTCCACAACTTACTGCCAGGTTCTGGAGGCCACCTTCCTAAAGCAGTGGTACCAAAAAATCCATCATTCAAAAGGTCTATGATACTGATGTAAGACAATGCTTCATCCCATGCATCCAAGTAAACCAGACAATGGCTAGCCAGCAAAGACGGTAAAGGTGGAAAAAAGGTGACTTGGCCCCTTTGCTCACCAGATATGAACCCAATTGAAAACTTATGGGCCCTTCTAAGAAAGATTTACAGCCAAGATTTACAGATATTACATGTGTAAACAGCCTGTGGTCATCTCTCTTGGTTGCTTCAGCTAAAATTGGGAACAGTCACATTAAATAGGGGCTACAATGGCAAATCTATTTTCAAGGGTAAACATGTTTTGGTTTGATGTTAAACTACTGCATTTGTTATTTTTTCATCATTATTTATTTTTAGTTGTTGGGTTATAAATAAAAAAAAAATTTTAACCCATTGCATAATAATTGTGCATATATATTTTGTGGATAAATCACAATATTGCCCTTTGTGAAATGAAAATCTTTCTTTATTTTTCTTTTTTTAAAAATCTTGTAAGAAATTGGGATCACTTGTCATGTCGTGTCTACTAAAATAAACTACAATAAAAAAATATTACATTTAACAAAAAAAAAAAAAACAACACATTTCCACACAGTATCAGTTATTAAATACCTTCTTAAGAAACCTGACATTGACCCTTGTCAGCTTTCCAACTATAGGCTAATAACGCTGGTTATGCTTATACTCACATAGGAATAATATTGTGTCAGTCACACAGAGATTTAGATCTCATCACACTACATAGACTAAAGTACAAGTTATAGTAGTAAATTATGTAGTTTATGATTATAGTAACCAGTTCCTGTTTCATACTAGTAAAAGATCTTGGTGTGATTATTGATCCCAATTATAGATCCTAGGACTGACGTTTTTAACCTCAGAGATATCGCTAAGATAAGAAATATAATACCACTACATGATGCAGCAAAACTAGTTCATGCTTTTATTACCTCTAGGTTGGATTATTGTAACGTCTTACCATCTGCATATGTTCCACTAGGTAAATAAACAAGCTCCAGTTAGTCCTTACAGGATCCTGACTAGATGAGCACATCACCCCTGCATTGGCTCCCAGTGGAATATGTTATTAATTTAAAAATAATACTATGGAACTATAAGCATTGAATTTTGTCCTGCCATGGTGACTAAGTAAACTACTGGTAATCTATGATCTGCTACCACTAGTTTGTCTAAGCTGCAGCCTACTTTTTGCAAAGTCATATAATGAAATCTACAGTAGGAGGCAGAGTCTC
Organism: Leiocassis micropogon; assembly: GCA_028565275.1. NCBI lineage: Eukaryota > Metazoa > Chordata > Actinopteri > Siluriformes > Bagridae > Leiocassis > Leiocassis micropogon. The sequence continues at coordinate 25,584,496 of JAOVVA010000004.1, read as the reverse complement.
ACACGTATAGAATAGACTTCCTTTCTGCGGAAGAGGGGACGTGTGTCGGGCTGGAGAGATGTCTGGGACTCAGACATAGACTCAGTGTTTAAGTAAAGGCTAAAAATTTATTTAGTGAAATGTTTTGTGTAGGGGCAGATGTGGGGGACTCATGGGCGTAGGGTTTTATGGTGAATTGTTATGTTTGGATGCTCTCTTCCCCACTCTCATGAGTTCAGATTTGTTGACAAAGTGACTGGTTGATTTACTTCCCAGGGAGCCCTCATGTCTGTGTTTTCTTCTGGTTCTCCCTTTTAGTTGTTGTCATAGCTAGTTCCTATGCAAAAACTATACATTAACCTTAACCAATATGTGACTGTGAGCATACCTAACTGCTCTCTCTCTCCCTCTTCCCTGTCCTTCCCCTTCCCCTCCCCCTGTAACAAACTCAACCCCCTCCAGACCTGCCTGATTACTCCTGATGCTCTGCTTCTTTCTCATAGCATGGACACCACTCAATGCTGAAGATGGTCCCCTGTGGTCTGCATGAGGATGCATGTGATAATTGACAGTCCCACTCATCATTAATAAAGAGTGATTTGGATTGTTATTCTGTGACTGCGTATGACTGTAATAGCTTACACAGTTTTGGGACTGAAATTGCCACAAACAGTTGTATTCAAGTCTCCATTAGTGAACAGCTGGAAACCTCAATAAAGTAGACTTCAGGTTAATTAAAACACATTTCCTGTTACATAATTTGAATTTTGACCATATAGCACAAAGCTATAGAGGAGGTTTAATCTCTAGGTAGGCCTTCTAATGATTATCAGAGATCAGGCCTACCAAAACAGTGTCATCAGTAAACTTTATGATGAATGTAGAGTTGGACATGGCTAGCCAGCAATAGGCGTGCATTAAGTACTGCAGGGGGCTCATTATACAACCTTTGGGGGCTCCGGTACTGAGGGTGAGGGACGGTGAGGCATGTCTGTCCACCCTTACTACTTGTGGTCTGCCAGTCAGAAAAATGAAGATCCATTGCCACAGGGATGGGCTAAGTCCCAGGTCCTCCAGCTTTGTGGCAAGTATGGAGGGAATTACAGTATTAAATGCTGAACAGTAATAAATTGTGAACAAACAGCATTTTACCATAAATAGACTGCATTTGAGACCTAGGGTGTCACACTAGTGAAGAGGTGATGGAGGCTCTGACCTACCTTTTAAGAGCTTCATCAAAGATGATGTCAGAGTTACAGGGCCATAGTCATTGGCGCAATCGATTTGGGATTTCTTCAGGACAAGAATGAATATATCATCACAGATTTGCGTGACCAAGAGCTCTAAAGAATTTCTATTTGGGACAGTACTGCAAAAATTTTGGAATGTTGGAAAAGCCTCTTTGATTGGAGAAATTAAAGAGTATGCAGGGCTAGAAGTAACATCTGTGTTATTTCAGACGATGTGCATTTGGCACAAAAATAACTTATTTGCTGTGTGTAATGCGGCTGGGATGAAAATCATCCTCAAGGCTTGAGGCCATGGTTATCTTCCAAGAAAAGAGTGGAATGCTCGCTTCAGTTGAGGTTAGCAGCAGCAGTGGTATCAGTATGTGGTGGTGAAGCAGGAAATCAGTTTGCGGATAAAGCTCTTTAACTATCCATCCCTTACACTCCTTTTGTGGTTTTAATTGGCAACATATTAAGATCCAGCCAAGGTTGAAGAGGTGTCCAGTATGTGGGGCTAAAAGTAATATCCCAGTTATTTCCGAAGCTCTCTACAGTATGTACCAGTCAATCTATCCTCATCCAAGGTAATAAGCTGTGGGCAGTGACCAAAATAGGTGGCATAACAGAGGCCCTTCTGCAGGGTTGCTGGACTTATTCTCCATAAATGTACAAAGCTGATGATCTCTAAAAGCTCGGTCAGACACTGAATGGCACCTTGCAAGGATGCCCTCGGTCAGATATTGGTAGACTTTCCCAGTTGTCTTGTGAACTGATGGGGATCACTCAGGTGAAGAATATGTGAGGCTGGGGCTAAAGAAATCTGGGCAAACCTTTTAAGCCTGTTGCAATCACGAATTCACAAGGATAAGTAGAAGGAAATGAAAGCTTGGATAAATTAAATTGTCTTAAAAATAATGACATATGTAATATGCATGTAGGGAGATTTTCAAGGCTAAATTTGAAATTGCTAATGGTAAAATCCTAGAACAGCGTTGAAAAAGTGCCACACTCAGTGTAAAGTACTTGAACTGCATTATAAAATACTCAGGTTATGTAGGATTCATACAATGTTAGTGTGTTTAGTTAAAATTATCCTTTCAATATCTTTTATCGTTGCCTCACTTTGAGACTCCAGCAAATTTGTAAATTTCTAAAATTCTGACTGACCGTTGCGAAAGCAGGAAGCTCCATTCTGTAGCTTGAGTTCTGTCTGAGGCATTCCATCAGTCCTTTACTGGCTGCCTCTCTGTCAACATTTGTGGTCAGTGACTCTGAGGAAGAGGTGACAGAAGGGGAATGGGCGGGGCAGTCAGGCTGAGAAGAGGTGGAGGACACAATGGGGTGGTTGACAGTTTCTGGCTGCCCCTTAAAAAAACAAACACAAGATTTAGTTGGCTGATTAATTACCTTCTGAAACTACACTGCTTTACATATAAATCCACCTAACCATTGTCACAATCTCCCTTACCTTTACTTTAGTTGAGTTTATGTCTTGTTCCTTCAATCCAAGGTCAAGTGCTTCAACATTTCTCCTTCGACCTCTCCTCCTCCTCATTATTGAATCATCACGACGAAGGCTGCCATTAACAATCTGCCCAGTAACAGGGTGTACAAGTCCTGCTTGTAGAATACCAGCTATATCCAATCCCATCAAACCCTCCATGGAGCTCAGGTTAGCCATCTTGTGAGATGCTGATTGGACCGCATGGGTCACATGTCTCATAGATTCAGCCTCCCTACCAAATGTAATTTCTGTGGGTTTAGACAAATCCATGGCGGCTTCTTGCCACCCATTTAGGAGGAGGGTACCTCCATGGTGGGGGATGCCATGCTGTATTTTTTCTTCAAAGTCAATAGGTTTGACAGGAACCTCTGTGTTAAACTCAAACCCACACTTGGAACGCTTAAGTTCAGAAAGAAACGAAGGTGTTACTAACCGTTCCTAGAAAAAGTGGGAAAGAAATGTTGACATAAATGTTGTAATTTTACAAAATAGCATACTCTGTCATTATGAAGCTTTTATTTCACAATTACAAAACTGTAATGAATTACCTTGTGTATATGGGGCATTGAGTGTGGAATGTTCAAGTTATGGTCTTGAGGTATAGATATTCTTGCTGGTAAAAATCCAGCCCTTAGCTGGGCACTGTTGGACATGCAGGTGTTGATGGCTGAGTTGGGAGATTCATATTGCTGACTAGGAGAAGGCCACTTGCCTTTTAAGATGGTTTGGCAAATATTATCAATGCGGTTGATGATAACTCTGTCCTGAAAAAAAAAAAATGTGATATGGTGTTGAGGTGATCACAACATTAACACCAAAAAAAACATTTTGAATGAATGAAATGCTTTTGGAAACACCAATGAAATAATCAAACAAAAGACACAAACCTTGGGCCACTCAGAAAATGAGTAATGAGTTTTCTCTTGAAGCAACCGAGCGATGGTTGGCTCCTTGGAATCATGAAGACTGCCTGCCACCTCACATATGGATGGATCAAACTGTGGTGCCTCAACAAAACTATCTCCCAAAAAAGCTGAAGATGCATACACAAATAAGGATAATAAGTAAAACAGCATTAAATATTGTTCTAAACCTTTTCATATAATAAAAGAAAACTACATTTTGAGTTAATCAAAGAGGATACATTTACAAATACTGTATGTATTTATCCTATAAATTTAATATAATATAATATAATTTAATGTTGCTCTGTTTTCCATGAGATACTTTAATTACTTTGCATAATATAAAAAATCTGACTGTATACTGTTATCACCCCCTTTTTTTGCTATAAGTGTTATTACTGAGTTTGTAGATTCTCAAACAAAAAAAAAATTAAAAAGGGGAAATTATATTTAAAAATTATATTCAAATATTTAATAATTTTGGAACAAATATACATTTTGCCATTTGAGTTGAAATTATGTGAGTAAAGTCAACACTTTTAGCTTTAATTCAAGAGGTTTGACAAACGTGTGGTATTACCCATTCAGGAATAAGAGCTATTTTCATTCACACACGCATTCTGAGGGGCTTCATGGAACAAACTAACCTAATAACAAACGTAAGGGCTGCCTTTCATTGTTATGTGGTGCGGTATGGAGAGCCACACCACGAGATGTTTTAATGTGTAAGAGCCCTGAGGGGGTGAATGAAACAGGAGGCTGTGAGAGTGCTTGATAAGCATGAAGAAGACCTTTCCGTTTGGAGATGGCATGAGATTATTAATTAGGGAATTTAAAAGGAAACAAAAGTAAAACACAAAATAAACAGAGCTCTGCCGTCTACGAGAGAACGGACGGGGCTCTGGAAACAAAAAAATAAAAACTTTTATCCTCTCGGGGCATTCGCCCTTACCGAGGATTTATTAGAGAGAGTGTTTTGTTTGTGATTTGCACTATTGACTTAAACTGAGCGTGCACGCTGGACTAATGCGTGCCGCTCTCTCTCTCTCTCCAGCGTCTTAGACAGGCAGAGGCTGGGGCTTTGCCTCTGTCTCTTAACAGCACATTTTGTCTGTCTGTCTTTTCTTTTTCTCTTTCTTTTTTTGGCCCTGATACCTTACCGGTGCTACCTAAATGATCGCACAAAGTGCCGAGGTATCAGGACCCTTATATAGACATGCCGCCAGGTGTTGGGTGTCCACACTGATTGCGGCGTTGACTGGCAACCGTGTGTATAAATGGCCTGTTCAGAACTTTGCAGAGTATTCATGCGCGGTTCTGCCCCTCGCGAGACCGGCTTCGTTACATTCATACTTGAAAATCTATTGCAGTTAGCTGAATCTGGGCAGAGAGCATAGCCCTTACTTGTTCTTGAGCATGGTAATGCTTCAACTTGGTGCAATGCAAACAGATGTCGCCAGCTTTTTTGGAGCTGCCATTAATACCATTTATAGTCTATAAAACACATTCCAAACAACTGGTTCCACTGCTGATCACCCAAGGTCTGCAAGGCCAGGCATGATGATGCCAAGACAGACAGATTAAAACAACAGATCAAGAGAACAGACCAATTGGATGGCATCATTTGATAAATCGTACAGAAAATCCTCTCTGTGTTTTTAGGCGTTGATCTTTAACAGAGGCTCCTTCAATTAATAGTGACTTTGTGAACATGAATATTGAGCATGACAATTTTTTGCTGTTGGCCTCAGAATTTCCATGATCTCTGGAGCTGAACCTTTTGAATTTCTGGTGCTGATGGATTTGCTATACATTAGCAATACATTTATTTGTGCAATGTTTATTTTGTCCAAAAGAGTCACTATTTGAATCCTTCCTGTCAGCTAGAACCAATCTGGCAATTTTACTCTGACCTCTCTCATCATCAAGATGATATCAGCAATAAAACTCTGTTCTTTGTAAACTGTTGAGTGCAAAAATCCCAGGAGATCGAACCAAAGCAAACCAGAAACTCACTCACCTATTTTGCCTCAATAAATAAACAAAACAGAAGACAAACCACTAATGAAATGCTTGTATTTAGTTGCATTATAGGCATCCTCACAACATGATGCTTAAACACAGTATTACCCAAACATCAACATGGTGCAACATATCCTATATCCAGCTGAAGAAAGCCATAATTATGCTGGAATCAGAGAGACAGTAGGAACCAAGAGTTGCCAAATCAACAATTTTGTACATTCTTAAAAGGAAGGAATGGACTGATAAGCTCAGCAACACCAAAAGATCAGAAAACAATTGAAACCCCCTTCCTACAAATACATGGCACTCCTGAGATACAAACACTGTATGATTACTGTATGATTGAGCTAGCCAGGATCATCCAAATAAGGACGAGTTCTCCTTTGAGTTCGGTTCCTTGCAAAGTTTCTCAGGGACTTTTTCAACAAACTGATGAGCTTTAAGCTTTGCAACAATATCCATCGTATAAAAGCCCTATACAAATAAAAATCTTGAGCAGGTAGGCATATCACCGCCAACACCCTTATTAATGTACATACATGGACGAATTTGTTAGTAATCTTCGATTAAAGAAAGAAAACCCACAAGTGTCACTAAAACACACCAAACACGGGGAGAGCATGCCAACTTCATGCACACAGATCTGTGGTGGGACTCGAACCTTCGACCCTGGAGGTGTGAGGCCACTGTGCTAATCACTACCCCAAAGTGGCCCCCTATAATAATATTTTTATCCATAATTATGTTCGTGTTCCCAAATACTTTTGAGCTATAGAACATGAAAGGACTATAAAAAAATTCTATAATTCCTAAACAGGTAATTTAATTACAGTTGTTTGTTAAAATTAATTAAATCAATTAAATCTGAAAAGCTACACTTTAATTACATCTTAATTGTCTAATTTTAAGTCCATTGTAGTGCACAGAGGCAAAATTACAACTGTCACTGTCCACATACATATTTACCAGATTGCATTTGCTGTATTTATTTTCAGCATTTCTTAATTAATTACCAAGTAAAACAGCTCCCATGAATCTTTGAAATTCATGTACTTTACCTATTGTCTTTGTTTCCTTTTCCTTTGTCTCATCCTTCACTTCCGCATCAGCAGCCTGTTCCAGGGGTAGGGTCAGTGTGGTGCTGTCAGGTTTGGGTTTGACCTCTGACTCCATTGAACCCAAGAGTAACTCCTGTTTTATGTCATGGTCAGCTTCAGGGTCTGGGAACAGAGAGTTGTCTGGGACTGTGGTAGAAAAGGTAGGAAACAAAGGAAATGAAGGCAAATTGTCGGGGGAGAGTGTGGGGTTGGCTGGGCTATTCTCTGTTAGTTCTGACGAATTTTCAAGGGGTTTTCCAGAAGCCTCTTTTTCCAATATTTTTTCATTTGGGTCTTGGGGAGATTCTTCAAGTAGTTCCTCCAGGGTTCCTTTGCATGAGATATCATAAGGTTCTGGTAAGGGCACTTTATCTGGCTCCATTAGGAGTTTTTCACAAGATTCTTTCAAATACACTTGACAATTATCCTTCAGTTGCTCCTCACTTGCCATGTTACAGTCTACCTTCAATGGCTCCAACTGATTTTCCATCAGAGTTTCTACAGAGGACACATTGTTTGTTTTGCCTTGAATTTTGCTTAGCTTCTGATTTGTTTCCAAATTACTATGTCCACCATGTGATGTTTCCTCTTTCTTTAACTGATATTCTCCATGTTCTGCTCTATCTTGTGAACAAGGGTTACAATGTGTAATTTCCGAATCACTCAGCTTTGTTGTTAGCTCCTCACTAATGGACCCTGCTTGGTCAATGCCTACATCTGAAAGTTGTGGAGCAACATATTCAGGTGGACTGGCAGACAAATCTGGCTGTTCCATGGAAGTCTCTCCAGCATTCAGATCTTTGAACAGCATGAAGCTTGGTGCTAGTGGTTCTACATGGTCACTTCGCGAAACGGAACTGCTTAAACAGCCTGTAAGTGGATCCTCCCGTTCCTGTCCATCCTCAGACTGAGCTGGGTTCAGAAATTCTGTTTCCAGTGAAGGTTCCCCCAATATAGGATCACCTTCATTAAAAATGTCAGAGGTTTCAGTATGATCTGAGCTTCCCCATGGGGTCTGAAGTTCATCAAGTTCCACAGAAGGGGCCATTAATCCAGTCTCTTCTGAGGACCCCTGTTCTCCCACAAGAACGTCATTTCGAAGTTTCCCATCTATTGAGTCAGTCATGTCTCCTTGTGTTCCAGTAATGTCTCCGTGTACATCATATGAATTTAACATACTCTGACCAGCTGAGGCAGAATTGAATGGAAATCCACTGAAGGACTCTTTGCTAGTTTTGCTGTGGAGGGAGCCAGAGGCCAAGCCTTCATGCTGTAAAGACCCAAGATCCAAAGGGTCATTAATTGTGGGACAGTCTAAGAAGCTTTCCCTGGAGTTTGCAGGCATAGCCAAAGTGCTTTCTGATTCAGATGCTGCTGCTACATCTGAGGTTTGGTGGTGTCCATGTGGATGTATGTTTTGCTGCATTTGTGTAGAGTGTAAGGTATGATGATACTCTGTGGGCTGAGGAGAATGGCAGTGCACCAGACAACAGTGTTGATGGGACAAGCTTGACACAATGTTTCCATGGTTTTCTTTCTGGATCTGATTACGATAGGTCTCCAGGAAAGACAAATTAGAATCATTTAATATATAGAAGTCAGTGCGGCTGAGACCATGCTTGGCTACACCAGTGAGAAGATCATGGTCATGTTTGCCACATTCCCACCAAACAGGCAAGTAAAGACTAGGACGACACAGCTTTAGTCGCTCATCTAGAAGTGGATGATGCAAAACCTGCTCGCGAACCTTTCGCATAAGCTCAATGCGGTACAGCGTACGAGCAGCTCTTTCTTCAGTAATGGGTTCTATGCATAGAGCAGGGTCAACCAGACCTAGATGGTAAAACAACAGGCAAAAAATACAGTTTACTTAACAAGAATAACCCATCTAACATTTCATTCCTTTATCCATCCATCTTTACCTTCATCCTTCCTTGGGGGCAGTCTGCAGGCAGTACGACACATAGACACAAAGCTCCAAAAATACCTCTCCAAGCTTTCATCTGTTTTTCTTTCCAAACGGGCAAACTGACGGAACTGGCGCCAGTCAAATACCTTCTTCTCTGGGTCATACACTACCCCAAATGATGACACAGTACGGTAGAAATCAGCCTGTTCACGGCGTGTCCACCTGTTATATTAACATACAATAATACTGTGTGACGAATTATTCACTAAAGATCATGTTTTATTTTTTAAATCCAACACTAGTCTTAGTAATTAGTTTTTTGTTTATTAAGGCTCTATAAAAAAACTGTAAACAGAAAATGGTTTCTTTGTTTATAGATAACATAATGGATACAAGAGCAAGATTTTCAAGTATTCCTTTAAATAACAATTTTCACTATTTTTGGACAATGCCAGAAAATCAACTTAATAACATGACTATGGAGGATTGATGTATAAACAACATAAATATGGTGACTCTGGAATCTGGAGAGTAAGGAAGTGTGTCGAGTGTATGTAACCTGATAATGTGTGTGGGTACATCCCTGTAATGAAAAGCATTGTTGCTATATGTTGCATATGTTGCTATAAAATCTACACCTCTAAAGTTCATAAAAAACAGGAAAAATCTGACATTTTACCTTCTTTGCCACTCAAGGAAAAGTGGATCAGTATTTGTTATACAGCGTCGTGGTTCATCACCCAGTTGCCAGGCAACAGGCCTAATACCCTCATGCATGAGAATTTCGTGACGGAATGGCTCACGCCGTGTGTAGCGCTGATAGGCAGTGATGAGACGTCGTAATCTTGCTGTGAGTGCTGATGCTGTCGGCCATAATGCCTGACCTGGCTCCACTAACTCCTCAAGTAGTCCATCTGGACGAGTCACTACATCAAAAACACATTGCTTCTGTGACAACAGCACATACCTGAATATTAATGATGCCTAATAATATCAATGTTACCCTATGCCGCACATGTTTGGCTCCAGTCTCTGCAGCAAAACTGAGTGTGCATCTAAACTAGCTGAGTGGGACCAGATAATGACATGCTACCTGCTGCATTGAATGCACTTTTTCCACAGTGCAAGGATTTTATTTATATATTTTTTTTAGATTTATATAATAGCAAAAACATTTAGAGGAATTTATTCCAGGACTGGTTAAGTGCAGGACTAAAAACAGTCTTGCACAAACATGTACACTTCATAAAAATTAATAGGGAAGTGACAACATTCCATTAAAGCTGTAAGTATGTAAATATAATTAATATCTCCAGCATAGTTTTGCACAATGTAAAATATTTTTACACCCACAAAGTACAGTTAATCTGGTTTCTTTAATGTTATGCTGCATTGCTGTTAGGTGCATTTCCTTATCATCAACTAGTGAATGTATTAGTTGACTAGTATATGCAACCCCTTAAATTTAGATACGTATCTTTTACGGAAAATGTTAATATGTCCAGAAAAAACCTTTCAGATAATTCTTAAAAAATACCTGCAAGAGAACTGTCATGTTTCACTTTGTCTTCTGATAAAGAGTTCACCTGCTTAAAGGAAACATAATGGATGTTACATCAACATGTATGCCACTTAAGCTACAATCTTTAAAAAATATTATTCAATTGACAATTAAACATCACCTTTTTTTCATCCTTGTCCTCTACTGCTTCTGGCTTACTGTCTACTTCTTCTTTTATGTCATCGCTCTTGCTTAGACTGCAAAGCAATGAATAAAATGAGTCATATTCTGGCAGCTACAACAAATTACAAAGTATAAAGTAAGTCAACCTAAAATAAAATAAGTTCATATAAATTAATTTAGTGTTCCTTATGTTTAAGCCATACCTAATTGTTTCAAAAGCAAGTAGTCGACTAAAACACAACCCTTACTATTGCTGTCCAGCACAATTTACCTGTCAGGTACATCTGGTGCAGCCTCAGCACCGCCTTGTTCTGCTGTAAGTGCAACGACATCTGGCATGCCCACCCGCTCTAAGAAACAGAGCTGAGGATCCGCTCGCATGGCATTGTACCGTTCATACCCTACACGATGAAATGCACCAGTTAAAGACACAAAATTCATTTCAATTAAATCCTGTCCTTTAACTAGTTCAACCTACCATGTTTATGTACCCCAATAAGCAGAGACTTATCTGAATCAGCATCCCACCATCCAGTAGGGATTTCCAT
>JAOVVA010000004.1:25555919-25571968 GCA_028565275.1 Leiocassis micropogon | reverse complement strand
GAGAGAGAGAGAGAGAGAGAGAGATTTTTTTTTTTTTAAGTATCTAAGATTTCCTTTTTAGCTCAGTTATAAACATAAAGGAGCACAAAGACCACATTTCCTTCTTCATTCATCAACACAGAAAAGATTTCAGAATAAATATGACCAAAAAAAAAATGAAGCTATATCAGTAATCGCATGGAAAAAAAAAACACGATGGAAAAGAAAAAAGTTGTAAGGCCAAGTTTCAAGAGTTGCAGAATTTGGGGTGACCTAATCTCTAAATCTGCATGTCAATATTTTTTCTTGTTTTATATGATGCCATATATGATGCCCTTCCTTTTTCTATTTACCAGTGATATTTTCTTGTCTGTATCTCACATTATTTTGCCTTTAATTCATACACCAACTTCAAATATAATGACAACACATAAAGCATTTTTAGTCTCACTTGTTACAATGCTGTTTGAGGTGTTTCTTGTAGCTGTCGTCCTGAAGTACTACTTCTGGGTTACAATGGACAAGCCAGTCAGCATTTTTTAGCTCAGGAGGACTTAACTGGTTCTTCATTTTCTTACCCTTACGCCCCCTGGGTACAGGAACAGACAGTCCTGCACAGAAATAAAGTCTCCATGAAAATCCAATGACAAAATATGAAGTCAATGTTCAAAGTTCTGATATTATTCTATTAAGCACAGATATAGCAGTGCTATATAAGGAGTTACACAATAGTAAAATTAAATTGTTACAGTGCTCCCCCAAGTAAAACAGGCACCCATAATCACATGTTAACAAAAACATGTTAACAAAAACACAAGCAATACATAAAGCTTTAATATTCGTGCAAACAATTAAATTCAATTCAATTTTATTTATGTAGTGCTATTAACAATAATTGTCACAGAGCAGCTTTACAGAATCAAAAACACACATGCACACAACATTAAGTACTGCATTTTCTCTTGATCCACACCTTTATGCAGAATTTTATGCTCCTTAATTTTCTTAGGTTTGTGAATAGCGACTCTTCTATTAACAACCCATTTACAAAAGGGTCAAATACGGCAAATGAGATGATCATAGCAAAAAAAGTATTTTGGGGTCACAACAACACAGCATATACAGGCTCTACATTCAATAAATTCAACAGACTGGATACTACGGCTATTATAATATAGGCTATTACCTGAGTGGTTATTGAGTGCCTGATTATGCCCATCCTTGGTGGGTGTGATTAAGTCCCAGATGAAGCTCTTGATCTTATCATCGCCTCTGTAGTGACGGACACAGTAGGCAAGCAGTGCTCTGCAGAGGACTTCCATGTCTCTTTCTGTAAGGTGCCACTTAAAACGTCCATGATTCAGGATGTCCTTCCACCGCCCCCATCTGTAATGTAGTTTAAAACTCATGTTCAGGCCAGTATTTTTTTTTTTATTAATAAAAAAAATTAAATATAAAATACCAAATTTAGTGGTTTGTTATAGAATTAATCATAACCCTAATCAGATACATACAGTTGATGAAATTATTGTAATTATTGACTACTTAAAAGAAAAAACAGGGCTGCAAAAAGAGAAAGAAAAATTGCAAGAACTAAAATGATAATATTTGACTCCACATAACTGGTTCTATGAACGCTACCAAGGTCAGTGACTATCACATCACTTTTTGAACACATGCAAAGTGTTATACAAATACGCTACATCAGGCCTATTATAAATCCACTTATTACTTACTAAAACTAAATTACTATTATTTTTTGTTTTTTTTAACATCACTAAAGCTAAGCGAGTAAGCATGTACTCAGTCATATAATTAACATATCTACAATGCAACAACATACAGATAAAATAATAATTACTAAAATATTCAGTGTTCAATATTATTGCACCACAAGATAAGTCTTGACAACAGTAAGTCTTAAAAAAAAAAAACTGCTTGAACTGTGTAGCCAAGAGAGACACGGACTCTGGAAAGGCATGAACTTCTCTAGACCTCTAAAGGTATGCTGAGTTATTGGGCACCAAGCGGTCATGAGGCAGATACTTTAAATCCTGTAAGTTGTGAGGGGAGACCTCCATGGGATTGGACTGGTTTTTCCAGCATATCCTAAAGATGCTTGATTCGTCCGAGATCTCGACCATTTAGAGGCCTAGTCAACACCTCAAACTCATTTGTGTTTTTTCTCAAACCACCCTTAATCCATTTTTGCAGTGTGGCAAGGCAATGCTTTGAGTTGTGGTGTGGGCCCGCCATGAATCTGTATATACCATGGATGCTCAACTGGATTGGAAATCTGGGAAATTTTCCTGCTGGGCCCATTGCGTGTCACCAGTTTCTTGGTGTATAGATTAGTCTATGTATTTCCAGCCACAATCCCTATGAGTCATCGCCATGGCCAGAAACATCCTGGGGGGGTCACAAAGCCAGAGTGGCGTATTAATGAGCAGACATGGCTATGGACTGACAAAGTGAAGAGAAAAGTGCAGAAAAAGATGACAGCATACAATACAAGCAATAGTTGGCACAGAAGACAGTAGTAGGTGGCCACCAAAAGGGAAATAAAGAAAACTGTCGCCACGGCAAGGGCTACCAGAACCTAAACACCCACTTGGACACTGAGGAAGTGAATAAGGTCATCTATCGATTGGTGAGATAACAGATCAACATAACATGGGACACCAGAAACTATATTTGTGTGAGGACAAGAAGGGCTGTAGACTACAAGACAAGCAAGCAATGTCAAACTCCCCCACACACCCACCCCCGAGAGTCAACTAATCACTGGACTCATATCCCAAACCACCACAGCAGAGCTGGATGAAAACGCCATGGATCTGATGATCTGCCTGCATATTTGTACCCGTTTTCAAATTTCAACTACCATATTTTATGCCACTTGTCACACACAATGAAGATATTTGAAAGGACTGTGAGCTAACACCTATGCAATATTGTCCAACTGACCATTAACCAGTGTGGATCCGATGTGAAATCAGAGATTTCTGAGGCTGGTCATTCTAATAAACTTAATACACATAAAATGACATGGACAATCACACTGCTGCTGACACTTTATTTTATACTCCCTGTTTCAATCATACTGCTGCTGTCATATACACACACACATAACATGTTTTTACACTTGTATACTATATACTTATATATTCTATATTTATATATACATCAAAGTTTACACTTTCATTTGGTAAATTCTGGTCCTGTGCTCCTGTTAGATTTTGAGCTGCTCCCATCAAGGGGGCGCCACAGTGAACCATCTGATCCGCACACAATTTGGCATAGGTTTTATGCTGGATTGCTGGATGCCATTGCTGACGCAGCCCTCCGGGCTTGGGGCTGGATAGGCAGTAGCTAAGATTTGGGCACTGAATGGGAACCCTAAACACTTTGCAAGGCAGATGAGAAACCAATCACTTCAATCTTTAGTTTAATTCTATTCTTTAGCCCAATATTTCCATTTCATTGTTGTGAACTCTTTCTATTTTTAGGTCATGGACAGTCATATAAGCATTTCACTGCCTATCACATCATACTGTGACATATGTGACAAGAAAAATTTTTAATTTGAAAATTATTCTCTGCACCATCATCATGAGAGCCAGTTTCATTACAGTGTTTAATGTTTTTGGTGACTGCAATTGGGGATACATTCAAAGTTTTTGAGATTTTCCAGATTGACTGACCGTCATTTCGTATAATAATAATGGAGTGCCTTTTCTCTTTACTTAATTGTTTCTTGCTAAAATACGGATTTGTACAGTAGGTGTGGCAGCACCAATAGTGCTATTGACTCTGTACCCACCCTTCCTCTGCACAAGACCACTGATGGTCTCCACCACATTAACTGTTGACAAGGCATACATGTGGATGAATGTGACAATCAGTCATTACAGTGTTTAACACTTTTTTCTTTACTACATAATTCCATGTGTGTTTTTTTTTCATAATTTGGAAACACTGAAGGATAAGCTGTATCCAAACTTTTGACTGGTATTATGAGAAATATTGCCACTAATTATTAGTGCCACCAACCATGCTAACCAACATCAACACTTAACATTGATAAATAGCAGCTGATTTTACTTGGAAATAGAAAAATAAAACAAGAAATATGTATTCAATTAATTCTATGTATCAGTGATTTGCAGAGATACAGCGATTTATTAACATTATACGTACAGGGCTAATTTCTGTTTTGTTTTTTTTTTTGGGGGGGGGGGGGATGTTTGCCAAAGAAAGGCAGTAACCATATGGGACAGAGACTGACCCAAATATGAGTAGGTTCTTCTCCACTCTGAAGCATTCTGCTCGAAGATATCTCTTGCTGCGTTCTCCAAGGCGTCGTGAACGACAGGGCCGCTCCTCAGAGTCACTGTCCAGCTCTGAGAATTCCATCAGCTCATCGTCCTCAAATGAGTTGTAGTGTCGTGTTTGTTTCCGCACACGAGGTGTATCAATCACCAGACTCTCCTAAGGATATGTTAAGGAAAGGTGCATTATCTAAACATATACACAAGTAGAAGATTAAGTGCTGATGTAACAAAAACATTTTTAATGTGTGTTTACATGGTGCTGACACACGGTGAAGGAATTTCACCTTGCTTGTGTGATTTAGTACATTATGCCAAATTAACTCTAATACTCATTATTTAGAAAATATGTACTATTAGCATTAGTACCTGTCGTTCAGTTAGTATGTTTTTAGAAATAGTTAAAGCTAAAAATAAGCTGATTAGCTTTAATGTAATCAGTGATGATATGATTTTAGATTATATTATATTACATTTATATTATATTATATATTAGTATATATTCTGCCCATCTTTTTGTACAGCAGAAATCTCTGCATAACTTACTACTACAAAGAAATACAGTTTTGTAAGGTTGAGTATCTTACGTCTTGTTTACAATAAGTTGCACTTCTTACGGCGACAACCAAATACATTCCCTGTTTGAAGTAGACGAATGTACAAAACCTTTCGTTCATTTATACAGATGTTAAATTTTATTTACATATGAATTATAACTGGGTATACAGTTTATGAAAAAATGTCTAAAATTCATATACATTTATTCTAAGACTATAAAAAGGTGAGTTTTAGGTGAGTTAAATAATGTTAGGTTATGTTAAAATAACAATGACAAAAATAATCACCCTGCATCAACATTTCGTTAACATCAACGAGTGTGAATTATAAACCAGCAATAAAAAAAGGTTTGTAACCACAGTAAGGTTTTTCTCTGCATCTGCCATGAATGGCTATAAATTTACAAGGAGCATTCAAACCAGGTGCTTTGTGCATTGTGCAGAATAACAGTACATAGTTATGAGAGTAAAAACTGCTTATTAGAATAGTAAAACTAGAATACATTAAATTGCAGTGATTGGCATTTTTACCTTCTCTTCCTTTGAGTCAATTTCCAGTTCAGCGATTTTTGCCCATTTCTGCCAGAAGTTCGGGTCATCAAGAGAGATGTCAGTTCGGTTTCCAGAGGAAACAAAGCTGGCCTGAAACAAAGTACATAAGTACATAAAACACATTTTGAGCCAAGACTTCAGACCGAATTTATTGAAACAGTTAATCCTGTTTACAAAGTCACATAAATTAAACATTAGTAAACACCACCTCCAATACTTTTTCATGTTAACGAATTACTACTTTCTTTGTCCAGCAGGTGTTGCATTGGACCACACACTTCTAAATCCATTAACATAATAAACTAAACTGCAAGAAGGTGAAAAACATCCCTCCTGTTATTTTATTTGTTGGTTCCTGTCGGATCACTGTTTATGAGAGACCGCTCTAACCTGCTGCTCTGAAAGTTGACTGTAATATTGATGAGCACACACCACCACATTCAGACTGCTTGTGCAATTGGAATTGTGCGTTTTCTAAAATATTCAGACACTCTTTACATCTAAGCGTCTAAGCACTGCTGTGTGGGTAGCAGTAGTTTTGTATTTGCAATGCGGACCATTAGAGCAATATAACCCAAGGGCTTAAAAGCAGTATGCAGAGAATACGCACTTCAAAAATGGCTGAGAATGAGCAGTAATCCTGAATAATGACACCAGAATCAGTGGTGTATGCTCAGTGGTATGCAGCAGAAGTACCAACTCTGTGAGCAATGTATAACAATGCTCTTTCTCAAAAATTTAAGGAGAATCAAACACAGTGTGGAGAAAAATCCCTTAAGCCCAACATTCAAACACAGTAAATAACAAACATCCAAAAACAGTGACTGGCAAGTAAAAGGCATTGGAAAGAAAAGTAAAAATAAGAAAAAGGACTCAAGGCTACCATTTCCATGTACCATTTGTCCTGATCCTAGCTTCCGATCTGGACCGCCATTTTGCTTAATTACCAGAGCACCCCTGATCAGAAGGTTTCTCCCTCTCTTCCTCACTCTCTCCGTGCCTCGGTAACTCTGTTTTACTTAAGCTTCTCTCACAGTCACACTTAAGTGCCAAACTGTTTGCTATTTCTTGTCTTATTTCAGTTTGCCCTGTTCAGTCTTTGTTCTGTTTCAAATTCATGGCAGAAGAATCGTAATAGATTTCTGGTATTCCCCTGAACCTGTTCTTGTTTCCCGTCTGCTGTTTGTTATGCGTCAGACCTGCCTGCCTGGGCATAAAGCCATCTGCACATCTGTACTCAGGACTGGTAACTGGACCATGTTTGAGCATTCTGGATATCTGACCCTACACTCTGGATACCAGACCTTGTCTGTTCCTGAACTCACGCCTTCATCTCACGTTTCAAGCCTCAGGTCTTTGTCTCAAGTTTGATCCTGACCTGCTACCAGCTTGCTCCTAGGCGGTAACTCTGTTTGCCTGTTTTTACAGAGATATACATATATTCAGTGCACTTTGATCTTGGATTGGTTACAGGACAATGGATTCTGCCTGTCTGTCTGAACTCTTGCCAACGCTTCCTAACCTTGGTCGATCCTACTCTGATTAACTGCTCACTTTGTTTCAGTGTGTCGATGTCAACTTGTTTATACTTTGCTCCAGAAAGGATCACCTGACCGCCTCTTCATATAGTTCTGTTTGCATCTGCCAGTCTGTCAATTCGTTTTCCTTCATTGATTTGCACAGTTCATGTATTCAAAGTGTTGTTTCTTTTTAATAAAACTTTGAAAATACTGAAAATTTGTTTTTGTGTCTTTGCATTTGGGTCTCGTCCTTGAGTTTTCGTGACACCATTCAAACGCACATTTTTGAAAAAGCACATAATATCAGAAATGATAAGACATTTATAAATGGAAAATGGAAATAACAGAGAACTCAACACAGCTTTGCAGGACACAGTGTGTGACGATCCAACATGAACTAATTTTCTGGGTGATACCATACTGATAATTCACATGGTATGACTTGACTCAGTCTTAGATTAGTCATTCTATAGTTTAGGGTACATTCCATGTCCATGTTCTACCTAGGCTAAATATTTTATTTAAAAATATCATATTTTACCTAAAGGAAAGCATTTCCTGTTATTACCCAAACATTATGTGCATTCTATTCTACAAACATGATAATCAAATGATAGATAGATTACAAAAAACACAATTGTTACAGTAAATAAATTAAAATATATTACTATTACTGCATTAATTTTAATTAATTAATGAATTAATTAAGAAATTAAAAAGTAATATGTTTAACAATAGTAATATATTATAATAACATGTTACTCCTATCACTGGTGGTCAACTAAATCACCAAATATTCATAAAATAATTAACATAATTAATCATTATAATTACTACATCATTACCTTTGCCTACGTATGTCACAACACACATTATTGCCTTCATACTGTTTATTTTTATACGTTTTTAATATAGTACAAGCTTAAATAACAAGGTTAAAGTAAAAATTGGGCAGAGAATATGAAAAAGGAGCAAAAGGGGCCTAGTGTGAGAAAGGCCAGACAAAGGGATTCTTAAACAATAAATGCAATGTAAATATAGCTTGAGATGTATTTCAGACAGTCAACAGATATGACTAAAATTCTTAAAAGGCAAGATACAAAATATTTAAACGTAATATTTAAAAATGTTTGTGTTCTTGGTTTTACCTTAGCAAATGTAGATCCTTTCCCCTCAGACTGTATGGTGATGGTTTGAGTTCGCCGTTGCAGAATCTGATCAATATCTTCTTCGCAGAACTTTGAGCCTTCATCTTCTTCATCCATAAGAGCACCATATGCACCTTTCCTCAAGAGATCTTCTACTTCTATCTTAGACAGCTGCTGTACCTGTGACCGTTATAATAATGAGAATAACAGAGATGCAATTAAAAAAAAAGCAACACTGCTATTTTAGTCACATTCATAATTTAGTCTGCTTTTTTATAGAAACTTAAGCATAGTCTACTGTACACAAGTGTGTATTTAAAAAAATATTCCTCCTTAAACAAATGGTCCACATAAAAAATTAAATAAAAAATAACTCAAATTATAAACAAACTTGGTTGATTCCATTTTCCAATCTACACCATACAGACATTATTTATGGACACCTGATCATCACATCTAGGTATTGTTTCTGAGCAAATTACTTAAGATTTAATAAGCCCTTCTTTACTCTTATAACCTTCCCTCTTCTGAGAAGCAGTTAAATATCAGTGAGAAGGATTTAAGGTTTCCACTGAATACCTGTTCCCTCCTACATGAAAATGTAAAATGTTCTTGTTTGAAGTTGTTGGGTCCTGTAGGTACTTGTCACCCAATCACACATCTAAACCTCTGAAAATAGAATGCAGTAGCGTAGAGCACACACCCCGTTAAGACTGCCTTTGCGATTGATATCCTGTAGAACAGCTTTGTCCAGACCCAGTTTCAAACTGGCTTTGTCGAACATCTCCCTCTCATATGAATTGCGGGTAATAAGACGATAAACTTTCACAGCTTTGCTTTGGCCGATCCGATGACAGCGAGCTTGGGCCTACAAGTTTGAAAAAAAATGAAGAACAAAGGTTAGCTTTTTAATCACATTTAGAAATGACCTAAGACTGCCACTGTTATATACTTCAGCGGCACCATCCATTACTTCTGAACACTGGCTTTCTTCTTCGCTGCTTGATGTATTTTTATGTGGATGTCTCTTTCCTTTCCCTTACTCCTAAAAGTGATAAGGGAAGTACAGTATTTATCTTTGGCCTACTGACAGCAATATATCTACAGCATTTCATTTTATAAACAGTCTCTTATTACAAAGGTTAAAAGCCTCTAGACTACCTACAACTTCTCCTGACCTCGTGTGTACTGTAGATACTCTATATGGGATAAATATACTGAATTGGCGACCTGCAGATCATTCTGTGGGTTCCAGTCAGAGTCGAATATGATGCAAGTATCTGCAGCAGTGAGGTTGATGCCCAGCCCTCCTGCTCTTGTGCACAGGAGGAAGACGAACCGGTCCGAGTCCACCTTACAAAATCTATCAATAGCCGCTTGTCGCAGATTCCCTCTGACTCTCCCATCAATGCGCTCGTATGTGTACCTGAAAGACAGTACAGTTTAATATTAAAAGCCCCATCTGAATTTACTTTATACTAAATAAAAGTCTTGTGGAAAGAACTCCTGTGGATTTAAAAAAAAAATCTTTCCAAAAACCAGCACACAATTTAACCTATTGCTTCCTGCCATCATAGCACACTTTTCTGCCACTTTCTTTTTCTCTGCACCTTATGGTGTTTTTAAGTGTCAAACACTCCTTTCGTCTAAGCAAGTCTCATCATCAGGATGCATCATGCTTATTACAATGCCCAGAGATGGGGCTCACGTGTGTGATTTGACTACAGTTTGTCACACAGCAGGTGTAAAAACTTCTACGCAATTAAAAGTATGACTTTATTTTAGCATCCTTAATAATGTTAATGCAATATATCCATTATATACAAAAGGAGATTGCTTTGAAGACAGGCAACATGACAAAATTAATAAAACACAAATTAAAGAGCAGGAAGTTCCATCTTAGCCTGCACAGTTAGAGTTTCATGAGGTACAGCAGACATCTGGTAATATGAAGGTTCCCAATTTGATTCTAGCTTTCATACATTTTTGTTTATTAATATTAACAGACTGTGTTGGGCATAAACATGGGAAAACAACACTGTACATTGAGCATGCTTATTTTTCAGTAAAAAGTGAACTGCAATAGCAATAAATAAATGAGCTGTTTTTTTTTTACCTCAGCTAAACAAAAAAATTAACACAACAACATTAACAAAACCTCAGCAATTAACAAAGTAGTGGAAAAAATGGAGGTGTCACCAGAACTCATGACTGAACTCATCACTGAATTTTAAATTACATTACATGCGTTGGGAGCCTGTTGGTATCATGTTGTTTTTGAAAGTTATGTTAAGTTTGAAAATTAATAAGTAATAAACAGTCAGTTTTATCCTAATGTGATGTAGTAAAGATAGTCTAAGGTTGACAAAACAATGTTAAGATAACACTGAGTGAATGATCACAACCAGTGGTTGTAACCATATGACAATGTCCAGCCAATATTAGGGCTTCTGCTGGGGAAAGTGCCAATAAAACATTTTAATTTTACTCTACTTTACTGTAAGTAACAATATATGGTTGGGAAACAGCATCATGCTTTTGACATCCTCTTGATGTCATTCACAAAAATGCATTACCACTAGGGCTGTAGCTATCGAATATTTTAGTAATTGAGTATTCCACCAAAAAATGTAATCTATTAATCAAGTAATCGGATAAAATTTACTTTTGCTTAATATTTGTTGCACGCCAAACAAATAATTGCAATGTAAAATATATAAGAGAAACAAAGATTAAGTGGTTTTTGTTTTTAGAAAAATCTACTTTTATTTTTTTAATGTATACAGCATTTTATCAAAAATAAACATTAAGCTATTCCTTGTATTGTGAATAATGACAATGTTTATTTTTGATAAAATGCTGTATGGCACCGTAATGCACTTAATTTATCTCAGTCAACTTTAAGCTATTCCTTGTATTGTGAATAATGACAAAGTTGACTGAGATAAATTAAGTGCATTACGGTGCCATACATATTTTACACTTATTTTAAAGCCTTTTCCCAGATGCAAAAACTAAAAAAAAGTTTTTAAAAAAGTCTTTAAGTATCAAAAAAACTAAGGCACACATTAAAATAAATTTTTATATAATGTTATCGCTCCCTTCCATTTTGCATCCCGCAACAGAACGCTCCCTCAAATCAATACACTGCTAACTGTTTGTGTCTCATCGGTGTTTACTGGCGGCTTGCATCCAGAAGTGCTGTGTCACGCCAAACAAATAATTGCGCAGAACCATAATGCAAGTTCTTACCCAGAAATTACAAACTATTACAGTGGTACCTCAACAAGCGGAAAACCAAGCAAAGCAAGTTTACATATTTTTTGTGGGTGTTTTCGCAAGTGTCCCAAGAATGTTAGCAGGGACAGTAGCAAGAAAAAACAGGAAGCCACTTTCAGTTCCTTTTTTTTTTAAAGCAGCTGGTGCCAAGAGGAATAATAAATTAAGGTTAAATGAGGTTTAATGTCTATTTATTTAATGTTTTACTTAATTTACATGCCATTTCTAAATGTTTTGATTGTTTTTATATGCAAAAGTATGAAGTATATTTTTTGTGTGGCTGGAACAGATTAGCTGCATTTACATAATTTTCTATGGGAAAATGCATTATGCAATATGAAAAAAAAAAATCTAAATACTTTGTTTGCGAAGTTTTCTTCGCAAATGTTCTTCTCTTTATAGAAATTTAGATCCTGCAGTAGGAGCCTCATTTATAAACAAGGTATGCTACCATGCAGAAATCATGATTTATAAATATAATGGCAGGAAATTGTGTATATGGCAGGAAACTTGTATGTATGTTTATGGAAGCTTTGACCTATGTGTATATGTAATATTTTAAAATTGATCAGAAATGTAAGATGTGAATAAGCGGGACATTACAGCTAAATGCAGAAAACAGCAAACTTACACAACATTTCATCTTAAATTATACAGCTCTATAATAACTGTAATTAGTAATGAAAAATATCACAGCCTAAATAGAAGCCTATATATATGCTTTGACTTTTATTGCACCTAATAACTATATGGAAGTTACAATTTGTTTAATCCCCTCCGTGAACGAAATAACAACTTGTTATGGGTTAGTATTAATTGTGGTTAATTACAGGCTGCAAACAGCTGTGCATAAATTGCACAAATTTACTGCTCTATAAATGGATCACAGCGAATGATGTGCTGTCTATGGCACAGGGGTTTTTGGGAAATTATAAGTTAGCTATGCCAACTGGCTACAGAAACAGGCATCCCAATAACATGTAGCGATGATTTTTGATGATTTTTTTTGTTGTTGTTAATAAGAAAATTGAAAATCTCAGGCAAAAACTTCAGACTTTAAATTTAAAGCAAGACAGTTTTATAATGTAGAAATAATTAAACCTCTTTTGAAAAAACACCAAATTTGGTGTAATATATATACATATATATAGCAAGATACAATAGTCCCGCACCCCCACAAGCTCACACCCACACGCTAAAACACCAAATTATTTCATATGTAGTTGCAAATAGTTGTGTTTTGTAATAATAGTTGTGTTTTATGTAATACACATTTGGGTTTGCTATTTTGATTGTTGTTTGTGTGTCTTTCATGTTCTTGGGTTCTGTTAAGACCAGCAGACATAAAAGTCCTGTGTTTGTATAATCTCGGTTAATTAATTAATGTGTGTGTTAATTAAATATTAAATATTCTTGAGACCCATGTTGCTATGTCTTCACTAAATCCAGCAGAAAATGAAAAAAAGATGCTGAGGGTCCACTGAGTTAGCTTTAGATTAATCAACTTACAATCATATTTGTTAAATCTAAAATACTGACTATACACAGTTTGCTGATTGAAAAAGAGAACAGATATCCTTTACCTGAGTTAGCGGCCTAGCATGCTGCAGACAACATGCTAAGGTTGGAAATTATGTAATACTTACTGGCAAATTACCGCTCACTGCATTATATTTTAAATCTTGTTTATCTGACTTTTTAAACCTTTACAAATGTCACATCTCAGACGTGATGTTTGAAACTCTTACTAGGATGCCGGCCCTTAGGCACGTGCTGCCTGTTTTCTTGCTGTCTTTTTCTTTTTAAATCTAAGCATGCACAATTTGTGAGCAGCACACACTGTACAATGTGTCTATAAGGAAAACTTCGTATTGGTTTGAACTATTAAATAGCATTCACTGAAATATTTATAAAAAAAAATACTGTGTGTATAAAGAACATGTACAATCTTTGTTACAACATTTAGGAAAGCACCACCCACAACAAGTTGGTTAAGCCACAGGAGGTTATTCCTTAAAAGGCTGGCTGTTCGCAGAGCACTGACTGCAGCATTACGAAGATTGTCAAGCAAGCCGATTCATGAACTTGCTGCGAATCATGAACCACTGCTCAGTTGGCCAGAGTCCTTTTTTTTTTTTTTAGATGAAGGTAAATTTTACATTTCATTTGGAAATCACAATCAAAGAGTGTGAAAAAAAAGTGGAGACTGGACATCAAGTCTTATGTTTCCACAGTTGTGATGTCATCTGCAGGTGTTGGTCCACTGTGTTTTATCAAGTCCAAAGTTGGAGTAGCTATAAACCATGAGATTTTAATGCAAGTCATGCTTCCACCTGCTGACAAGCTTTCAGCAGGATGTAGCACCTCCCCACAGTGCCAAAACTATTACTAACTGGTTTGCTGACCATGATTCTACTGTGCAGACAACTGCCCAGAGAATCTATGAGGTGTCAAAAGTAAGAGGCAAGAAACTCCTGACCCAACAATATAGATGAGCAGAAGGTTGCCATCAAAACAAGTTTGTTTTCAATATTGGGAAGATATACAATATATAAGAGTTGGGACGCAGGCTGATCGCCTACAAGCCAGACTGATGCAGTAATTTGTGCTAAAGACCCGATCAAGTATTGAGTGCATAAATGAACATATTTTTCAAAAGTTAGTAATTTCCCTACTGTAATTTTTTTTGTTTGATCTAAGGAATTATTCTAATATTTTTAGACGGCATATTACTTTTTTTTTTTAATATTAACACTGTATGTATACATCTCTACAATTATACATCCATAAAAGAACATCATTTCATTCCAGTGTCTGTTGAATTCCAACAGAAGCACATCATATTCTACTGTATAAAGTGCTGATTAGGTGATCACCCACATAAAATCTTATTTAATGAGGAAAAGTATAAAAACTACTGCTGTGATCACCAGTGACCAGTTGTATAATAACAATAAAAATAACAATTGATCATGCCAAAAGAGCTTGGAAGAAAAGTTTTGAATGAGGAAAGGAAGAATTCCTCCTTGACTTTACCGGCACAGGGATACAGTGAGGGTCAGGGTGCTTCCAACCTTAACATTTCAAAGACAACAGTACACAAGCTCAAGCAGCAGACACTGGGGATAACAAAGCTACAGACTGGCAAAGCAAAAACAAATCTTTACTGACAGGGATGACCGCAAACTCATATTGTACAGCTGCAACATAAATAGGGTTGGTACTTCACACTACAGATAACAAAAACACATTATGAAGCAACTCAAAATGAAATGTTTTTCAATTACGCATGGCTTTCTCTGACAGATACTGAAAGCAAAAATGACTGTGTGAAGGTGGGCCTGGTACAGGCTTAATTAAGCGTCTAAATGGAGGAAACGGCATTTCCTAATGTCCAAGGACTTGAGATTTCACGCAGTCATTGACTGCAAAGGATGTGCATCCGAGTATTAAAAATAATCCTTGTGTTCATAATAGTGCGTGTTCGGTTACTTTTGAGCATATGAAATGGAGGGACTATGTAAAAATGGCTGTATTTCATAAATGCAATATTTTTGTGAAACAACATGAATTAAAGCTCAGAGTCTACAAATGCATTGTGGTGTACAAAGGCAGAATTGAAAAAATGCTGCCATTGTCCAAATAATTATGGAACAAAGGTGTATTTTGTACATACTACTACATGTTGCTGGCAACTTTGGAACTATTACATACACACTCACCTTCTCTGAATGAGGTAGTCCTCTAGTATATCTAAGCACCGAACCATCTGGGAGAACACCAACACTTTATGTCCCCCAGCAATGAGTTTGGGCAGCAGCTTGTCAATAAGCACCAATTTCCCTGCAGCCTGGATCATAGCCTGGAGCTGGAAATCTGGTGCATCAGGATTGTGGTTTTTCCTAAAGCTATCCAAAATCTTTTCTTCAGCACCTAAGAGAAAAAAAACCCATAGTGGGTACATATAGAATATAAAGAATATAAAGGGTACATATACATTTTATATAGTTTATATAGGAGTGTGTGACTGCGTGTCTGTGTGTGTGTTTACCTGTGATGAGATATGGATGATTACAGCACTTGCGTAGCTCCATCATAGTGTTGATGAGGTTGGGCATATTGTGTTGGTTGGCTCCCTTTGCCAGAAAGGAAAAGTTTTTCTCCAATATGGCCCGGTAATATTTCTTCTGAATATTGGTGAGTTCCACCTCAATGATGGTTTCTTCTTTGGGGGCCAAATTCTTTTCCACATCATCTTTCAGCCGTCTTAACATCATAGGCTTCAAAATTGCTTGAAGCTTTTTAACCTGGTGGCATTCATGTGATTTATTTATAAGTTGCCAGGTGATATACACTTCATTTAAAAACAATTAATTATTTTTTAAAGTTATAATATAAATGTTTGTATTTGAAAAGTTGTTATAAGTTATTATACTTTTTTTTAAGAGTCACTGGCTCCAAATTGGTAAAAAGAGTTTGTTGCACACAATTTTTTTTTTTATTATAAAAAATGCTATGTTTCTCATTAGGGACGAGAAACATTAAACACAATACCAAGCATTCAGCCTCACCAGCCTTTTCATTTGAAGCACATGTAGATAATATCACCAGGATAGCATTCTTTCACCTCAGAAATATTGCCAAGATAAGGAATATATTGTCACTAAATGATGCAGAAAAACT
>JAOVVA010000004.1:25527468-25540343 GCA_028565275.1 Leiocassis micropogon | reverse complement strand
TGTAGAAAGAAATAAAAATCAGGAACGATCATGGAGTTAGAAAGTGACCCCAAACTTTTGAACGGTAGTGTACATCAATACCGGATTTTATAAAAGTACCTTATAAGTATTTCAAAAGTAACTTTTGTTCTACCTGACATATCCAAAAACTTAAATATACTGTCTGAAGTCTAAAGCCTCCCCGTTAACACACTCCAAAAAAGCTTCTATATAAGCACAAACATGGAGTAGTGGGCAGAGAATTTTTTTCACTCCTTACTCACTCTGAAGGCTCCCTTCCTAGGCAGCCTCTCCTTCTGCAGATGTGTGAAGGGACGGGGCCGCTACATTGGGCACAGCTGGCGAAGTTAGAATGAATGTATCTCGGGCTCAAGCTAGGTTAAGTTGTATTAAAAAGGCCGCAGGAGGAGCTGCCCACAAGAATCCACTCTGCTGCTCTAAAGTTGCCAACCCGGACCAATCTGCACACGTGAGTGGCATGTAAGTGGGGCGATGCCCCGTGCCCCAAGGACTTTAAAGGTGAGCCCACTATGCTCCTGTTGCACCAGCCTAAGCATGCCATACTGTCGTTATTTCACCTGTTTAAGGTCATTTCATCTGAGTGCCTCCATTTCACCTGTTTGAGCTTGTTTCCTAAAAGGCAAGCTAATCACCTATTCAAGCTTACTTCACAAAGTGCACCTAAGAAAGTGGACCGAGCACCGCCAATTAACTTACGTCAAAGATCTTAGAAGATGTAATGGCAAGAAAGGACTGGAATTTACAAAGATGGATAGAGATGCAAGCACAGATTGGAAATATAGTAAGAAATGTGCATCGCTCAAGCTGTGGTCCACATGAGAACTTGAGAAATCCATGTGAAAAAATGGTTTCAAACATAAAATAAAAACTCCTGCATTAGATCTGACCTAAACATTTAGATTCTGAGAAATGGCCAGGTTTTCACTATAAGATGGCTTATCATCATTTGTTTTTACATAGTGAGAGCAGTGTGGAAAGGTGCACTGTTCTAACATCTCATTCTGACACTGTAAGAAAGAATTACACTGGTTTGTTGAAGTACCTTATAAACGAACATTTTTTTGTGATTTGACCAGCATGAAAGATTTTTAAAAGGAACTGCAGCGCGTCTCACTAAAGCTGCCGTGAAAATGCAGGGTGAAAAGTCAACAGCACAAGTTCCACAGAGCATCTTGGCTGGCCTGTTTAAATATATGAGCATTACTGGACAGAGAGCAGGAAAAATACCAAGCAAATAAAACTGACAACTTGCCTGCCCAGTTACAACCTTATTCAGTGACTGGGGTCCCTTGAAAAGGTCATCTGGCCTTAAAAAGCATGAACAGTTTATCTTGTTTGTGAAGTTGTTGTGTTCTTTGTGGTGTTTGTCTTGAAGGTGCACAAGATGGCCAAACTCATTGGTGAACTAACCAGAAAAGCAATTCAGAACTTCAGACAGTTTAAGCTACAAGTGATGCAACATGGAGAGACTTAAAAGAGACATCTAATTGCAGGCAAGATGCACTTACTGTAGCTACCTCTGCCAAAAGTACTTTTGGTCAGTTAATGAAATCCTGAAACAGGCTTTTTAACTCTCTGTACTCTTTTCTTTTGTGCAGATTTTTGGACCACCGTTACAGATCTTTGACCCTACTTATTTTTTTATGTCCTGTGTGAAAGCTGGACATCTTTTAGCCATATGCTTTCACTTCTAAATTAATGAAAAAGAGAGGAGTCATTTTTTCCATTCATTTTAGTGCTTCATTCATATTTCCACACAACATAGACTACTGCATGAGATGATAATTATTAGGAATTATGAATCATTATGAATTAGATTATTATTTCTATTTGACTATTTTCAAATAGTACTGTGTGCATCCCAAACCCTTCAAAGTAACTGTATAATTCACACTCTGCCTTCAGTTAAAATAAAATGTGATATATGGAAAAGAAAAAAAAAACATCTTCATGATGTACTCGGAACATAAACTCAGTTCATATTAATTTAATGCAAAATCTTACAACAGGTGTGAGTTCTGGTATTTTCTTGAGCTCTTCAAACTCACGAATCTTCACAGGGTCTACATCCTCCTGGAGTTCCCAAGTGCTTTCCTCATAGGACAGAGAACACCACTTTACCAGGTAGTGCGTCACCTCCTGTTGAAACACATGCAATGTCTTCCAACAGCAGTCTTACACACAGACTGTATCGACTCTTTATTACCTCTATAATAATACTTCCCTCTCCAGTTTCTGTATCTGTAGTGATCGCAATCTCCAAAACACGATCTACTTCAACATAGTCTGGATTAAAGAGGTCTTCATCCAGCTAGGGAGATTAAAATTAATATTACTGATACTGGGCAAAATCTTTAAAAAAACCAAAAAACAATTAATTTAAAATTGTCATGCGTAATGTAAATATTTAAATTTTGTTTTATTTTTGTTTATGTGTGAAACCACAATTCTTTCTAAAGATTACTTTAGTCATTCACAAATGTATGTATTGTTATGGCATTTATGATTTATTTTTAGAAAGTTCCATATAATAAAAATATATAACCACACACAACCTAAGTAACTGATTTAGAGCAGCAAATTATCCAATTAATAAAATTAAATTATTATGATTTACACAAACATATTGACAGAATTGAACCTTACCTCTGAGAAAATGTGCTTCATTTGTGCTTGTTTGTTCCTGAAGCGCTTGATTTTTTGATGAATGCGTGGGTCCTTTTCCAGCTCCTCCAATGTTGCCCATTTACAGTGAAGGTAGGAACTAAAAACAAAATCATAAAAACACAAAGCAGAAAGAAATATTATTTTAGATAAGACACCTATTGAGCAGATATGCCCTCATTTACTGTAATCACATTGGTTTGCAGGTCATAGACAAAACGTTTTAGATGAATATTGAAGAAATTTGTGTCAGACTGATTGGGACAATTTTGTAGCAGGAGAAAATTGTGAAAAATTTTAATTTCACAATGGCTGACATATGATATTTCTCCAAATAAAGGATTCTATCATTTACTACTTAGGTCCCATTTAAATAGGATTTTGGTCATAATTTGCAAAGTAAAAAAAATGTAAAAGAAAAAAAAAAAATTTAAATGACTGACTTCCTTTTTAAGAAATCACACATCCGCTATATTAAAACACTTGGTATCATCAAGGGACTCAACAAAACCTAGAGTCTCGATTTCTTGAGTGTGTCAAAAATAGTTTTACAAATTTGTAAATTGCAGCACCTCCTGGTTGTCCTCCGACAGCAAACATGCTGATGGACATGCAGATTATGTTAATTGGTGTTCCCAAATTGTCCGTAGTGTGTGTGTGTGTGTGTATGTGTGTGCGCGCGTGTGTGTGTGAGCGGAACTTAGATTGGCTCCCTTTCCAAGGTATACGCCACCCTTGTGCCCCAAGTCTTACAGGACAGGCTCCAGGCCCCCACAACACACAATAAGCCATATAGAAGATGACGATGAACAGCACCTCCTAAACATAAATTTGGACATATAAAGTCTTAAGGTTCTATAAGGTCAAGTCCTTTACTTATCTACAAAGTTATGTGATATAAGATATATCCTCATACCCAGTTTGGCAACTTTGACATCCAATGTATTAGTACATTACGGAAAACCACCCAGTATTATAAAAAAAAACAAGAAAAATTACTTACAGGACGCTCTCAAAATGCTCCACAAATGAATAGAAGAACCAAATAAATAGATTGCATTTGAAAGACCAAATATGGCAAAACACCAGATCACCATAACACCTGGTGTGTGTTTCTCAGTTATTTTGGAGAAGAGCTTGTTTTACTTTGAGCAAAAAACTTTACTTTTTAGCAAAAAAAAGTTCCACCGGCCTGTTCCGCTGGACAAGTATATTTCAGACCTGTGGGAAACACTGCTCATATTGCCTTGTAAGTGTTGATTTTGAATAGCTTTTACTAGTTGTAGGCTGAGAATTACAAATTTCAACTGAACCTGCTACTACATAATGGTGGGGGATTCCTGTTATTTACACACTGTTGATGATTCACACCTCTCACAACCTGCTAGGTAGATGCATTATCTAAAAGGTATTTCAGCTGGATCATTAAAAGGCACACTTCAGGGGAAATTTGAGGCCTACATTAACTGGTTAAAGAAACAGTTAAATAACAGGACCTTCAAATGGCACCCTGGCCAAAAACAAGTTTCTATTTCAGAAGTGTCAAATTATTAATTCATTAAACCAGTAATTTGGTTAAGAACTATTCAATCCATTATTAAAACCTAGAAGAATACTCTTGAACAAATCAACTTAGTGGAAGAAATGGTTGGGAAAAAATCATGATGAGAGGTCACTTAAACGCTAATTTGTATTGTA
The DNA here is from genome assembly GCA_028565275.1 of Leiocassis micropogon. Taxonomy (NCBI): domain Eukaryota; kingdom Metazoa; phylum Chordata; class Actinopteri; order Siluriformes; family Bagridae; genus Leiocassis; species Leiocassis micropogon. Next base: position 25,535,960 of record JAOVVA010000004.1, on the reverse strand, counting down.
AAAAAAAAAAATAACAGTAGAAATCACACCGTTGTTTAATAGTCAAAGTAAGAGCATTTGTGCACACACAGAGTGACAAGAACTCTCAGGGCTGGGACTAAGAAAGCATTTTAGTGGGGTTAATCAGAAGAAGGGTTTAGCTTGTTAGAGAGCATAAAGACTGGATTTTGGAGCCCTACTCCAAATTTACCCTACTCCAGAGTAATAAGCCTTAAAGGGTAAGAACATGGTAAGAAGGGAAGTGCACAGAGCAATGCACCCATCATGAGGGGGTTATGATACAGGGTTAATGAACAGGTTATACTGTCAATGCATTCTTTTCTTTCTACTGGTGAAGCTGTATTCTGAGACTCAAATAGTGGAGACTTTGTGTGGAGGTGTGTGGTGACTGAGGACGGTTCCACTTTACCATGAAAATGGTCCTGGTCTCAGCTGATGCAGACATCTCTTCTTTCAGGACTTGTGACTGCTAGCACTCCATAATTCAACACTGGATTTTTCTACAGTTTTGTACCTGAGCCTCCAATAACAAATTGGACTCCACATTAACTTAAACACCTCTTCTGTAATACTGAGCTTCCAGCAGCCTAACACACAGTACGACTGTAGTACTGATTTTGATGCATACACATTTCTATAATTTTCTTTTAAATCTGTAAAACTGCTTTGCGACAATAACCATTGTTAAAAGCACTGTACGAATAAAATAACAGCACAAAATCATAAGAGTTGCACAAAATCTTAAGAGTGTGTGACGTTTTTCTCCACTTTTAGCATTAAGGTACAAGACTTACAAATTTCTGTACTTTACGTAAAACTCCTCGGACTCCTCAGCTGGTTCTCCAGGGAATGTCTAAAACATAACAGATAAAACAGGAGAGGAAGGTGTTAGCAAACATTTCTAACACCACACAAAAATTGTGAATAAAATAGTAAAACAAACGGCCACCCCACCTCCTTCTTAACAGTGCGCACAGAGAGAATCTTTTCAATAATGTTGGCTTCATCTTCAGGGGGTTCCTAAGACGAAGAAGACAAGCATGAATGGGCAAACAACAAGCAACAAACTAAACCACTGAGACTGAGTAAAACACTGAGTGACATTCAGAAGGGTGTACAGATTATTATGCAGAACTTTGTGATGTGTAGTTTCTTTTTCCATATAATTCTATTTTAGCTAAATAGTTTGTTAAATATCTCATTCCAAAGATGATCCTCACTTTGCTCTTGTAACCGCCTCCATTATTTTGGTAAGGTTTAGCATGTGTGACTATGGGGAGTTGTGCCATTCAGTCCTGGTCTTGAGCTGAACATTGCCAGCTCATATCCACAAGCTGTTTTATATATATATGTTGATACTGTAGCTTGATGAAGACTTCAAAGCACTTCTGTAGGTCACTCTGGATAAGTGTGTGTGTACTGAATTACTGAATGTACTAAATGTAAACATAATGTAAAATTGTTAAAGTAGGCTATAAGTAATAATGTACAGTACTGCAGATGTATGGTAAAATAATATGGTGGGAGATACTGAAGTTACCTCCGCCTGCCAAGCAAGGGTAGACGAGGAGAGGGCTGGAGCTCGCTCTGTTCCCAACACAGCAATAGTTTCACCGTCATCGTCCACAACCTTAAAATCCAGATCTTCATTGTACTTTCGACGCTTCACCTGACGCCCTGATCTCCTCTTCTGAACAAGTGAAAGAACAAGATCAAAGTTTGTGTGTTTTATGTATAAACATACATACATACATACATACACACACACACAATCTCTCACACACACACACACACACACACACAGATATGGTCTGTTCAGGAAGTATCCAGCCATCGATAATGTAATATAACGTGAACGGTTTGCGTGAAACTGATGTAATCTGGCAGCCAATGAGGGTGGACTGGAATGTGCATGTGTGAACAACGATGACTTCACTATACTAGTCGGCTAGGGCACTGGTGGTAAAGTAACTTTGTAAATTTGCAGTAAATTTGGCGTCAAGCTCGAACATATAACTTTTCAGATGATTCAGAAGGCTTTCAGGAACAACTTAATGGGTGCAAGCAATCCACACAAAGGTGACTGATCTCGTCCAGATCTGTGCCCTGTGACTTCTGGCTTTTCCCAGAACTAAAATCACCTTGAAAAGGGAAGAGATTTCAGACCGTCAATGAGATTCAGGAAAATACAATGAGACGCCTGATAGTGATTCCAACAAAGGGGTTTGCAGAGTGTTTTGAACAGTGGAAGAGATGTGCGTGAGGTCCCAAGGTGCCTAACTTTGAAGGTGACTGAGGCATTGTACAAAGTTTTTTGTATATTCTTTAATGTCCCTATTTTTAATATTAAGTTTCTGGATATATTCTTGACAGACCTTGTATACAGTCATGTTCAAAAGTTAACTTTAAGAGTAATGGTACGCAAAAATGCTTTTTTTTTATTTTGGCCTGCCAACTTGGTCGGTGAGTCAAGAAGTCAAATTTGGCCGCGGTTCAGTGGCTGTTCAGTAAGAAATGACAGCGAATTGGGGAGACAGAGAGCTGCATTTGTTGTTTTTAAAACAAGAGTATAAGCAGTATTTCTGATGCATGTGATACATATCACACTAGATGTCGATGCTATTGTGGTAAATGCCACACTCCCGCTGGTAGCGCAAAGCCATGCAGTTACAAGTGCTTACTGAAGCAGCTCAGCGCCAAATTCATGGGTTTGGTGTAAAGGACAAAACACGCGAGGGAAAGCGCAGTACTGAGGAGGATCTTATTATACATACAGTGATTCTATGTGAAAAGAGGCTAATGTCTAAATTCAAGCCAAAACAGATTCACCAACGGCCCACTGCAGACTGGCCTAGATTTAACTGCCCTACAAATGTCTAGTTTTTACTGGGAAGATAAATAAAGTTTAGGCCTTTATTATTCATGAATATCTAAAAGATAGAACAGCATTGAATGAAATGCACTAATTAAATGAACTGCACCAATAACAAAGAAACCTTGAGGTACTCACAGTGTTGTCCATGGCATCTGTGCTCTCTTCTCCTCCCGTAGCAAGTGTACAAAGTGAGGCTGTATCATCACTTTCAGCTGCCTCCTGCGGTGCATCACTTTTCCGCTTCCCTTTTTTCCTTTTCTCCACAGGGACAGCACTTTGCTCTCTATACAACAAAGAAAACACATGAGAACATGAAGCTTTTACAATTTATTAAGATCTCTAACAAAGTTAACATACACTTAATATCATATTACACATTATATCATATATTAAACCGTATTATATCATAGGGGCATCATACTTCGGATCGATGCCCAGGGGTGTTTCTAATGTGGCAATGAAAGCACACGAGTACTTGACCACTCTTTGATTCTAGTACTATACAGCACTGTGAAGCTCTTAATGCATTTTCTATAATAGTCCAGCTTTGATTATAGTGGCAGCTATAATTCAAATCACAGGTCTATATCAGTAGAGCCGATTTATAACGATTTTTACTCACTGTCTAGTGAGAAGAAAAATGTTTTTTACTGAAAAGGCGAAAGGTTTACATACAGTAGACCTTGAAAAGATCATACATTCATACATTTATTATATAAATATTTGCATACATTTCATCAACATTTCCTGTATTAAATCAGTTAATTACTTATTTTCCATGAGGACTTATTTCAAAATAATAGCTAAAAAAGACATTTATTTTAGAGATTTACATTTTTATATCAGATTTTTAGATGCACTCCCAATTAACCCTTATTTATAACAACTGCCAAATCATAAACAAAATCAGTACATCATATTCTAGAATCTGAGAGACTGGAATTATGTAACAGTTAATTAAATCAGATAAATCTGTGTTTATCATAAGAACAAAGTACATTATTTTTAACATAAAATGGGCGAAAACCTGAGATCTTAACTACAGCTGCTGTCTGTATGTAGCGTAATAACAGGTACTTTTCTCAAGAAAACAAGTGACAAGAAAATACTAAACTGTAAAAGTTGAGTCATTACTATGCAGTTGATTATTTTCCTATAAAAGCATACTCAATGCTTTTTATTTTTTATCTAAATAATGAAAGTACTTAATCGTGTGAACGGGGTCACACGGGACCTGGAGCCTATCCCAGGAGGTCTAGGGCACGAGGCAGGGTACACCCTGGACGGGGTGCCAATCCATCATAGGGCACACACACACACACACATACATATATAATGAACGTACATTAATGCCATAATTGATCGTCAACTCACTTTGGCTTCCTCCCACGCTGCTTTGGTGGCGAGGTCACGACCTTTCCTTGTGTATTCGACTTGAACTCTTGAACATTCCTTTTTCCGACCTTCCCCTCCACCTTCTTTGTCTCTTTTAGCTCCTTGAGGGCTTTCGTTTTCTTCAGGAGCAGCCCCTTTCCTTCTTTCTGTCCTTTCTTTTTCTTTGGTCTAATGTCGCACTCTCTGTCCCTCATGCCTTTCTTGTCTTTTTTTTTGCGTTTTTTCCTCACTCTGGGCCCACCTCCTCCATCATCCTCCTCGCTATTGACAGGCGAAACCGATAGGTGCTGCTTGGAGCCACTAGACCCTTGGACTACTTCCCTCATCCCAGAGAGCTTTGCATGAGCCACACAGTGGTTAGATGGGCCATCAATGATGCGGATCTGCTCCTTGCCAAAGTGGCCTATAGAAAAAGTGGTTTGTGAATTCTGCTCAGAGGCAGTGGCGGCTGAAGTCGCTGAGCTGTGCATTAAAATGTGTGTGGCAGACATCTGTAAGACAACAAAACAAGCTAAATAAGTTATTATCATAATGTAATAATCAAATACAAGAACAGCGTAATTTTTGATATACTGCAGAAACTACTAAAAAAAAATGCACATTACACAATGCTATTATTAAATGCAACGTTGCTCCTAAAAAACAAACAAAAACAACCCCCGAGTCTGTATATGACATTAAACTCCAGTTTTTTAAACTTGGACTTGTATTTTTTACTGCTGCTTTTAATAAAATATACACTACCTCCTGTTAAATAAAAACAGAAAGGGAAAACAAGTCATGGAACATAGCATCATGGTCACAGGCTCAGCCCAACTGGACAGGTGTCCAGAAAAGAAATAAAACAAATCGCCTGGTCTTTTTTACAATGTTCTAGTCTGTCCCCAGGATGGCCTCAGATTCTTGTTCTTGGCTCACATGAGACGAGTGGAACTGTACAGTGTTTTCTACTATTGTAGCTTATCCACTTTAAGGTTTAAGACATTGGTCATCCTGACATGCTTCTCTTTTCCACCACATTTGTAAAGACTTCTGCTTTGGACAGGTACAAGTACGGTATCAGATCTTCTACCAGTTCCATAAGTAGGTGCATCCCCAAGTGGTTCACATAAGTACGCAAATGACGATGCTTGGCCCAGCCGGCACCAACACGCATCGCCGGTAACCATTCAAATAAATTCAATCTGTATATTACTTTTAACAATGGTCATTGTTGTAAAGCAGTTTTACAGAAAAAAATGTAAATGTAAGGAAATATGTATAAATCATAGTTATTTCAGTTTGTACTTGATGAGCAAACCAGGGGTGAAAGTGGCAAGGAAACATTCCCTGAGATGACTGCAGGAAGAAACCTTGAGAGGAACCATCCTCAGAGTGCACTCTCAACTGTGAAGGTAATCAAACTCCATCCACAAGGTTGCAACAGAAGCTACTGACTGCTCAGATCGTTTCCCAGGTTTAGCAAAATTAACCTAAGAAGAAGGGAGTCAAATTTCTTGTCTTGTTTCATGCTATAGCACTATAGCACTAGTGCTATGCAACGACATGCATAACCAACCTTGCGTAGCTCCGGCCTTCGATTACTTTGATTGCAGAAGTTGCAGCCTTTCATCGGCCCAAAACCAGTGCTTAGGTTCAAAATCCCCAAAAGGCTACAGCAATTTGTTTGCCGTTTTGTTTGTCAGGATCACATTATTTACAGTAGTATTACACCCCAAAAATACATGGTGTTAATTCCATATGTATTAATATGCTTCACTCTCACAGATATCTCATGCTTTGCTATACCAGCAAAAAAAACAAAAAAAAACAACAGGCTCTTCTTTAAGGAAAGGACACGTATTAAACATGAAATCTGCAGATAGGTATGGGGTTAATATCAATGAATCACAAGCTTTCCACAGCGGGCTTGAATCAAGGCCGTTGTCAGGGCAACAGACTTGCAACTGAGCTTTGGAAAGCAGTAACGCAAGCATGCGATCTCTATGATAACCCTTTGGTCACCACAGGCTACAAAGCTCATTCAGATGATTCAAAAATGTACGCCGTTATCATGACCAGAACTTTAATTTTTTCTAAGAATTAATACAAAAAAGTTGAGAACTAATGTGTTATTGATCACGATTTCTGAACACGAATACAAACACGCTCCTTGTGTAGAGAAAACCCCTGTTGTGAGCTTGGAATACACATCATTTTACAGGTATTTCTGTTGCTTTGTTCTGTTATTCAGAAACAAACAATATTGAAAAACTTAACTAACTAGTCATTCATTTATTCCTTATATTTGCAATAACAAGAAACAATAATGCATTTCATGCAGATTAATGTTGACCCATTCCCCACCTTTTATTAAGACTGTTAAACATCTGGACGGCTCCCTCCAGTGTAACCAAACTGTATTTCACTAGTATATCTACAATTATCCTCCCAAAAACATGTCACAGAAAGAGTAACGCAAACAAAAAACAGCCTGTTGCGTGCACAATGTACTGTATGTCATTTACACAAACAAAATACACTGCATACACATATAGACTGCTCCGCAAATTATATTGAAACTCAGAAATATCACAGAAATGCCAGAATCAGTTATAAGTTTACTTTTTAGTAGGGATGCCCTCAGGTTACCGCTATTACTTTTTTATGGAATCAAACCAAAAGCTTTTGCAAAATTACCATTTTTCAAATTTAGGAGTAGGTGGAACATATCTCCCTCTATTTTGCCCACCCGGGCCAAACCACACCACTTCTCCCTCACACACACCCCTAGGAGAAGTGGATTGCCACATCTCACGAACTCTATGGCCTACAAATGCACTATTTATACAGAAAACCCAATGCATTCGTAGGCACATACAGTACACTTCACAATTTCTCCAGAAATTGTCTCTAGTTTATTTTATTCTTTGTTTTTCTGCAATTGGAAAGCCACATTTACTGCCTATATCTGATGCTGAAAACCAGACAGATGCAATATGAAGTACAAAAAGAAATATGTCCTGAAGAGACACAATTTAAAAATCTCCTCACGGCTTCAGGACGTTTGGACAAGCTTTTTTACTTTTAGCATTTTCACTAAGCGTAAACTAAGTTTACAGACAACACCAAAAAACGCAAAAAGGGCAGATAATTAATAAGCATTAAATTAATACATAAATACTGTACCTAAAACAACCAACGGTTGTGTATCGTTTATCGTTTCTACGATACGGGTGACAAATCGATCCTTTTAAAACAGTACTGGTGCCTAATCGGTGCCTGAACCAATACTTGACACAAAAATGCTGGATAACATTAAAGAACAGCTTTTTTTTTTTTTTTTTTTAATTACATACATTTAAAATAAAAAATATATATTTAAAGTATCCATAAATATAAGTAGATACAAAACAAGTTATTTACATACTACCCTAACCCACTCACTCATCACTAACTCATCTTCTATACCGCATTATCCTGTATTCAGGGTCGCAGGGACCTGGAGCCTATCCCAGGAAGCGTAGGGAATGAGGCAGAGTACACCCTGGACAGGGTACCAGTCCATCACAGGGCACACACACATACTACGGGAAAACACCAATTAGCCTAACCTGCAAACCTTTGGACAGTGGAACAAACTGGAGTACCCAGAGAAAACCCACCAAGCACAGGAGAACATGCAAACTCCATGCACACAGAGACGGGAATCGAACCCGGACCCTGGTGGTGCAAGGCGACAGTGCTAACCACTACACCACCATGCTGCTATCTACCCTCAGCCAACAACTACAATGTACACCAATAACAACAAAGTAGTTGGTGTTCTTAGTATGCTACAAACAAGCTTCAAATTTCCATCATTCTTTGCAGAAATATGACTATATTTGCCTTACAGTGGGGCAAAAAAGTATTTAGTCAGCCACCAATTGTACAAGTTTTTCCGACTTAAAAAGATGAGAGAGCCCTGTAATTTTCATCATAGGTATACCTCAACTATGAGAGACAAAATAAGATTTTAAAAAATCCAAAAAAAATCACATTGTAGGATTTTTAAATTATGGTGGAAAATAAGTATTTGGTCACCTACAAACAAGCAAGATTTCTGGCTCTCACAGTCCAGTAACTTCTTCTTTAAGAGGCTCCTCCGTCCTCCACTCGTTACATGTATTAATGGCATCTGTTATCAGTATAAAAGACACCTGTCCACAACCTCAAACAGTCACACTCCAAACTCCACTAT
>JAOVVA010000004.1:25503965-25524678 GCA_028565275.1 Leiocassis micropogon | reverse complement strand
AGAGTCTTGCTTGTCTATTTGACACTCACAATATTTAAAATTTTATTTAAAAAAAAAGAAAAATACATTGGCATTATCTGGGAAAAGTTCTTTGGATGAAATGAATCGCGAAACTGTAAAACCTGAGAGGATAGCGGTGTACTGTTTGCCTCCAGCTTTGCAGACAAGTATGGCTGGAAAAACACATGGATGACCCTAATCGAAGATCACCTAAATGAAGTTGCATCATAAAAAGGCGAAAGCAGAAATCGCTATATTTTCAATCACAGGTAAATTTAATAGTAAAAGTAAGATCATTTCCAAACACACAATGCAATGAGAACTCAGAGAACAGACAGCTGTGTGGCTTAAGAAAACCACTGGTCAGTGAGGCTAATCAGAAGAAAAGGGTTCCGGTTTGCTAGGACGCAGAAGGATTGGACATTGTAAAGGAAAAAGGTCATGTGGTCTGATGAGTTCGGATTTACTCTTTTCCAAAATGATGGACACATCAGTGTAAGAAGAGAAACATAAAGAGTCCATCACGCATAGTGCACAAAGTGTTATGACCTGGGGTTGCCTCAGATGGTCAGTAATGTTATATCACAATAAAATCAAGTCAGCAATGTACCTGAATGACCAGGTTATCATATCAATGGATATTGTTCCCCTGATGGCACAGACATATTCCACAATAAACATAAACAATACCAACATTCATTGTTCACAACTTGTGAAAACATAGTTCTGAGAACGCAAGAAATAGTTTTCAAGCATGCAACCTAACCTCAGAATTACTGGTTCAACTCCCATGTCATCAATCCAACATCTCAGGCAAAAATGTAAATCAAATGTGGTTGTGACATCACATAATGTTGTCAGAGGTCAAGGCAAAAGCACATCATGATTCAAGCTGAAGGTGACCCTGTGAACTAATAAGAATGTGCAATTGGTTTGGTGGAGGCAGTGTATTTACATTGCTTCAACACAACAAGCTACAGTAAGAGGACGTAATACTTCTCATATCATTTTGAAACTAAAGTAACATCTGATCCTTTCTTTATATTATTATTGGTTACAAACAGAAACAAAAAGCAATGTACTGTAGCAGACCACAGTTATTTCCCCAAATCTACAACAGCTGCTAAGTTTGGCACTGCTATATTAGATGTTGATGTGGTTAACTTGCCAGCTCTGGCTAATTTAAATGTTGTTTGATGTACTCGATGCATTTTAATGGGTCAGTTAAATTATTGGATGAATGAATAATATAGTATTTATTAGTCATTTGTAACCAACTTAAGTCTTCTAACTATTGTCAGTAGCAGTAGTAGGGGTCCAAACACCTTTGTTAATTATTCGGATTTTAAGGGTCCAAGCACTTTAACATTTACAAACAATATGACTGACACAGGTCAATCAGTTCTATAATTATACTGCATTATATAAAAGATGCAGGACGTTTGTCACTTGGGTTACGTCCAGTGAGTAAAAGTACAAGCATGTGGCTGCCACTGCTCCTGGTATTGTTCTTCATTGGTTCATGTTGGCCAATCCAATATAAGTCCACTGACTATTTCCAGCTAGGGTCTTAGTCTACTAAGCAACCGCCTTTTCTGTACTGTACCACCACCAAGACTTCACAAATATATCCACTGTGGGTTTTTGCTTGGTCTTCAGGTATGACACCAAGACTATAACACCCTTCTGGTCTTCATCGTCATGATGAACAAGGAAATCTGACCAGACTGTAGACCATAGTGTGCTAGCCAAGCTAGCCAGCTTGCCTAGTGCTTGCGTCCAGTAAGACCAGTTTCAAATTGGGCTGTTCAATGGACCTTTGCTCTCCAAAAAGGCCTGTCTGGTCTATGATTTTGTGGTCAATCACAAGTTTGATGTCTTTTGTTTAATCGAGACCTGACACCAACAAAATTACTTTCTAAGCCGAATCAAGCACGTCTGCCTCGGTATGTTTACATCTCACAACCCTGGACAGGGGGATGGTCTCCTAATATTCTATAACATGACTTACATCTCTGCAGACTGTGCTGATGTATCCTTCCTTTGAATCTTCTGATGTACAGATAAGTGGTCCAACACCTACTGAATGGAAATGCTCTTATTTCCATTAGTAAACATAGCCATGGTTTTTACTGCTGATTTTTTTTTTTTTACCATGTAACCAAATGTTTAAGCGATCTCCAGTCATGATTTTTTTCCAACCACAAAGTTGATGAGTCATCGCTATTCTCCCTGGTATTGATAATGTGCTGAAGGGCTCTTAACCCAGTTTCAGCACTTCAAATCTCCTTATTTATTTTCTTTGCTTGATGCAGCCCCATTATTTGACTGTTCTGAAATGGTGACTTTTTTTGGTCAGACAGTGTTTGTTTTAGACTGAGTTAGACCCAGAATTGGGTATTACTGCCAACACACTTTAAGAATAAAGTATACTCTAAGTGCAGCTAAATGGAGCTTACAAATGGTATAAAGGTCACAATGTAACAAGTAACTGGTCACTACTGTATCTATACAATATAGTCAAATACGAAAAAAGCCACTAAGAACTACATCTCGGACCCTACAGGCCTCACTGAGCATGCTAAATGTTAAAATCTGTGACAGCAGATCTTCTTAGAAGAAGATCTGAAAGTTCATGTCAATCATGTCAACTGGACTTCTTTCTTGTTCAGTAGATATGTTTCACTATTCATCCAAGTAGCTTCTTCAGTCAGACTTCTTCTGTTGCAGAGCCTTAACAACTGAAGCAACCCCAGATCATACTGTAACACTGCCTCCACAAGCTTGTAGAGTAGACATTAGGCATGAAGGGTGCATTAGCTTCACTCACTTCCCTTCTTACCCTGATGCACACATTGTTCTGGAATAAAGTAAATCTGGACCACATGACTTTTTCTAATGCTCCAAACTTTATGCTCATTTCCCCCCCGATTAAGAGTGATAAAGGGCTTTGAATGGACAAAAGCCAGATCACAGTCATGGTTGATGGGTCATCACTATCCTTCTCATTTTTAATAATGCACTGAACATTTTTTTTTTTAACTAAATTTGAGTTATTTCATGAATTTGCAGAAAAGTATTCTTTGCTTGATGCAGGCCAATAATCTGACCCTTCTGATCCACAGTTACATCTTCTCCATGAATATGGAAGACATCTTCCGACATGATTTTATAAGAAAAAATGGTTGTACGATATACAGTATATGTGTGTCTGCATTGCAGGTGGTCAGAGGATGTCAGTGAAATTGCAATTTAATTGTCCAGCAGAAGGTGGCATGGTGCAGAGGAGTCGCTCCTTCACTGGAGTTAACAGTCTCTCTGTCAGACATAGGTACCTTTGTGTATTTAAACATTTCTGAAGTTTTCTAGCAGTCTGTATGTGTCATCTGCATTGGCATGTCTTTTTTTCTGTGTGAGCGTTTGGAGAGGCTGAGGATATTTCAATACGTTAGATATTTATAAAACTATTGAGGATTCATCTATACAAAGAGGTTGTGGGAGGAGAGGGAATTTAGGAAACAGTTTTAATGCTATGTTTTCAGAATGCCAACAAAATGATGATGATGAAGTATGTCTAGAAATTTTAATACATATGCGCCTGTGTTATAATTTCCCATGGACATATATCTGTATTTATCCATGTTTTCATCTTGCCATCTAACTAATAGATAAATTGATATGATATGATAGTATTGAACTTACCAGCAATAAGCAACATGTTTTATCATATTTTACCAGAGTTGCTTTCAAGTCCTAAATTCTAATATATTTGAAGATAAAACCAGCCTTGTACATATTTAACTCAAAATAGATTTATTAGAATACAAAAGTTTGGTGAAGTGAGTTACATTTCAGTGCACACGTTTCTTCTCTTTCCTTCTCTTTTCTTCCCTTCTCTTGCCTTCCCTAGGCTATCTTCTACTCGCACCTCTCTGCGCACCAAAGGCCTGGAAGGAAGATCAATAAGAATCCCCACTTTTATTCAGGGTGATGGCAATATTCGGGGACAACAGCCTGAGCAGGTGGACAAAGTTTTTCAGGCTTTACAGAAGGGGCTCAAGTATGCACTAATTATTTTATTGTTCTACATAGCCGCTGTTCTACTGTTCTATTTAGAAACTTACTCAATAACCCAATGAAACCCAAAAGGAATTGATATACTGTATATCATTCTTTATAGTTTGTATTTAGAGATTTTTTAGATCAAATTAATAGCTGTAGGAAATAATCAGCGTTTGCTTATAGGGAGTCTCTTGAAGGCCACAAGACAAAGCTGGAATTCCTCTCATCCCAGCAGACAGACACCTTAAAGACTTCAAGACTGGTAAGATTGACTCTTTTTCAGTTCGAAATTGCTTTTCGTTGTGATAGATTTATAGTATTTCAGTATGCTGTACAATGAAGCAAAAAATGTAAACAGTGCTTATTTTAAAAAAAAAAACCCATTCCACTGAAATTGACCACAGTGTTCTAGTTCTAGGCCAGCATAAGGAAAATCATACAAGCATAAGGAACATGTAAAATATTTGAAGCAATTTTTCATTTATCTTTTAGGCTTTTTTCTATGACTTAGAGAAGGTGAGTTTTTTTTATTCTTTTACATACACACATTTCTTTTCTTTTTCTTATGCTCTTCCCGTTTGAAGCTGTCAAATCTGATCAATCCATTGAATCAATGCATTTGTCCAAACAACAGGAAATAAAATCCTTGGAAAGATACATACGGCGACTAGAGTTCCAAATTAGCAAGGTAAGGAACTGAAACCTTTATTTTCACTCAACAGGTAATTATGGCATATATGGTGAGATTCTTGCGAAAATGCATTAAATGCATTTTTTAAGAAATCATTTATGTGAGAGGATCCAGCTGTAGAAGATGAGTTGGCTTTGGTGAAGTTACAGGTGTAATATATTATACAATACATTATACAGTATTATATATTATACAATACTTACACTAAAAATTAAAGCATCCAAGTAAGAAGTTATTTTAAAAATAATACTGTTATTATTTAAGGCAATTTACCAACAACCAACAGAAATAATGTTAAACTGTATTACTGTTGTACAGTTTATGTTCTGTGTCTTACAGCAATTGGATTTACCCTCAAGTGAAACAACTATACAGTATAAGGAAAATAATATATAACTGATAAAAAAAAAGCACACCTCACTACACTGAAAAAAAAAAAAAAAAAAAAACAACAAGTAACTATTGTCGTACCAGCAACATCCGTTTCATTTATCCTTTTGGATGAAACCTCATGCTTTTATTTTTATAAAGCCACTCTTAGCTTAATAAATTCCAGTTCTGCAACATGTTGTGTGTGTTCATGTCTTATATAGGTAGAAGGGCTGTATGAGACATATTGTATCCAGTGGCGATTATGCCAAGGAGCTGTTAATATGAAGCGAGCCTTTTCACTCTCTCCGTCCTCACGGGCATCACAAGAAAGTCTGCTGGAGTTGACCCGCAATCACAGACACAGCTTGGAGGTATATGTGTGCACGCAGACCTAACACAGACACAGACATTATTGGGCATAATGTGTTGCCTTGTAATTCTATCACATATCCTTTTAAGGCAGATATACAGTACAGTATATATATATAAACGCTTTTCCAGCACATCTGGAAGACATTCAGTGGGGTTAATGTGGGACTGTGTGGTGGGAAATGTATGTGTAAAAATAATCCAAGAATCACACGTTCACAATTTAACAGCTGAAACATATCAATCAGTAATTAGAAATTATCCAAAGGATTTTAATCATTTGCTTTCAATTTGAAATTAATTGAGCATTCAGTCCAAAATAACAGCATTTGTTCTACGTATGTTTTTATAATTAATTAGTCTTGACTTGTACTAGAACGTTACCTAATTTTGTTAATTTTAAGCAATAAGTTGTCCTCCCAGCCGAAGAAGGCTTATCATCCCTGTCAGGAATGGAATTGGCATGTTGTAAAGTAAAATATCACATACTACCTGCCAAAAAATGTTCATATACTGCACACTTTAATATACAGTTCCTGATATACCTGATTTTTCAGCCTATAATCAAATACCAACGATTGGAATATTGAGTAGGGCAGGCTTACCTGTCAATCTGTGGTCATCTTTATTAGTTGTGCCAGTTGATAGCACAGTGTCATCCCTAATTTTAGTAACTGTTTATGGTTACAGGATTTGTGTGCAATGGAAGGGGAGTTGGCGATTTTACTGGGAAAACTGCAAATAAAAATGAAAGGTATATATACAGTACTGTACATCACACAAGTTCATTATTATATCTATTTAAGTCACTTACTCTGTTTTAATTCTTTCATTTTGTGCAATCTTTCTCCGTTTTCTTAACAGGTTTGACAGGCTTTGCTCGACTTTGTCCAGGGGATCAGTATGAGGTAAATATAAAGTTTGCATAGACCTTTCCCAGTCAAAGCTGGTCCCTCTCTCTCTCTCTCTCTCTCTCTCTCTCACTTACTCATTGTCTACCCTTTTATCCTGTGAAGTGGTATAGACGATGCCTATCCCAGGAGACTAAGGGCACGAGATGGGGGACATCATGGACAGGGTGCCAATCCATCGCAGATACTGATCCTTTCAAGGCTACTTTCTACTAAAAAAATAGAATAAATAAATAAAATAAAAGAATGATATGTGTATACATTATACGAATTATATATACAAATAAAAATTTATACATTATGTTCTACAAAAAAATTCACAAAACTGCTAAATAGGTTGAAGCAGCACAGTGGTGAGCATTGTGGCTGCGCGCCTCCAGGGACAGGGTTCGATTCCCACCTCCAGTCTGTTTGCATGGACCAACAGCATCATTCCAGCTTTTAATAAGGCATCATACGGTTATTATTCCAATTTTAGCAATTTCAGCAGTCTCTTTAGTTGTTTTCTTTTCTTGATGCAGGCCAATGGTTTGACACTACTAAAACAAAGTAAGATCTTTGCCACGACCACAGGATATGCTTTCTGACATGTTTTATCAAGAAATGAGAAGCTAACACTGCAGTAATTATCCAATGTAAAGCCTCCTACCTACTTGCTTAGTTAATTCCATGTGGTGACTTTATTTTGCATGCCAACTGTTACTTTGACATTGTGAATTAAAAATAAATTAGTTTTTGCTTGTTATCAATCAATTAAATGTTTTGTAAATTATATTTAAAAATATAGACTGAAATATCCATTTTACACAAGTATTCCAACCTATCGTTTAATAATGGTCAAATCACCTTTGGCAGCAATGACAGACTTAAGTCTGATTGTGACTGATGCTACGAGCTTGGTACACCCTTCTTTTTCTAAGTTTCTTCTATTCTTCTTGGGAGAATTGTTCAAGCTTAACCAGGTTGAATGGGCAGGGTCAGTGAAAGTAGTCAACCTTTTACTTTCAGAATTGTTTTCTTGGCATTATGCTTTGGGTCATGGAATTGTTGGCCTTCATCACAGCCTGTGATCCTGACCATGGCTGTAAGTCTCCTCCATTTCCACAAGGGAACTCAGGATCTCATTTATAGTGACCCTTGGATTCTTGTTTACCTCTCTGATCCTCTTTCATCCACAATTACTCAGTTTGGCTGGGCAAACTGAACGATGGAGGCTATCATGCTCTTGGGTGCTTTCAATGCTGCAAAATGTTTTTAGTATCCTTTCCCAGATCTCTGTCTTGACACAATCCTGTCTTGCAGCTACAGATCTACTGTGAGACCTTATATAGACAGGAGTGTGCCTTTCTCAATTATGTCCCATGAGCTCAATTAGGCACAGATAGACTCCAATCTATTTACAGAAGCATCTTAAAGGCCTTTGATAGGAGTAGGATGTGCCAGAGTTTAATTGTCTCATAACAAAGGGTCTGAATACTTGTATAAATTGGACAATTTAACTGTAATAGCCTTGGTCAGTTGGGATCCTCGTTCTCATTCTTTGGGAGATAATATGAAAAAAGACCTCTGCCAAGCTGCCTGCTAAAATGTAGTGAAGAGCCATGTCTTCCAGGTATCACGATGCACAGTTTAATAAAACTAACGGATAGCAATGCTCTTGTGCAGACTGTTATATTTAACAGATTAATGAAAATATTTTGAATGGGTCCTTGATTAAGGGAAGAGGATGTAATGATGCTTTTGGGCATCCAGCAGATTCACTGTCACAGAAGTCCAGCTAATATAATTGGGCTATGAGATATTTTTTTATCCTCTTTCAAATACCCATAGGGTTATCATGAGCTTCATGGAACAGTAGTCCTCTTGCATGGCTCTTTGTTACCAACAGTTGGGTCACCTCTTTCTTGGTTTAAGTGTTTTGCATCACCTGATACAACATATCCTTAATAATGCAAACATATAGGTGGGGTAGCACAACAAAAGGTTGGATTTGGACCACTGATTACAAACACCTGGTTGCAGGCTTTACTCAGAAGTGTGAGTGCTCCAAGAAGTGAAGCCCTCTTTACTCTCTGTGTCCCTTAAATGAAGCTGACTTTGATGGCCCTGGCACACCCTGCTGTACTACTGTAGGACCCAAACACAAACATTTTCCTGACCAACAATTGTAACACTGGCTACTGTACCTGTATATGGCACAGGAGAGGAGTATGAAGAGTAGAGAAAGAACAAGCAGCCACACACACCTGTTCAAGTAGAACATTCTCTGAAGGCTTTAATGAAAGAACAATTTTTTCTTTAATTATGATGGCTGCATATTACATGAGTGAAGGAACTATGTGAGAAACGAAGTTCAGGCGCTTCATCCAAGGACACTGGCCAGGGACACTGGAAACATCCTGCCATATATGTCAGGAGTCAAACAATGAATTGCACGAGTAACGCCAGCTTGTTTATCTGTTCCACACCAATCTCCAAAGCCATCAACCACCACAAGGGGCCATTGGTGTACTCGCATCTGCTATGAGACTATTGTACACTCTAGATGATGGAATACTTCAGTTACATCTGTGACAGCAGCTGGTGGGCAGCAAGCTGGGCTTCCGCTAGAATGCACATTAGTTTTAGGTTAAATTAGGTTTTATCGGGCCACAATACAGTATGATGCGAATTGTACTGACATTTATTGTAGATCACTCTTAATTTGTAAGATGCTCTAAGGAAGGACTCATTTTTCTTAATCTTTTTGAATAGTTTAAAGTAGGGCACTGGCGGCTCAGTGGTAGGTGTTTCGCCTGCCATGCGCAAGGCCCGGGTTCGATTCCCAGCCAGTGCCCAAACCCCAGCCACTGGATGCAGTGCCGGTCCCAAGCCCGGATAAAAATGGGAGGGTTGCGTCAGGAAGAGCATCCGGCATAAAACCTGTGCCAAGTTGTAGTGCGGACTGGGTATTCCGCTGTGGCGACCCCTTGCCAGGAGCAGCTGAAAGACCAACAACAACAATAATAAGTATAAAGTAGTACAATCCATCACCATCAAAATTACATTTGCATTCCCTGATAAATGCTTAACTATATGAAACATCTGAAACGTTTTGTTTTTGTCATTTTAATTGTGAATTTATAAGTAGTTTAAAACATTGTTTATGAGTTTTAGTAGCTTTGACACATATATTCCAAAGTAAATACCAGTTCTAGAACTTATCCTGGTGAAATAATGTTATAGAATCATACAGTCGGCTAAACAATAGTTGATAAACAAACACAAACCAAACCACTTTCATTTTGTAGGTGTTAATCCGTCTGGGGCGACAGAGGTGGAGAATCAAAGGGCAGATCCAGGCTGATGACAAACAACTGTGGGATGAAGAGGAAAGAGTTTTCCTCCCTCGTATCCATGAGAGCTTTGAGATCAAGGTGAGGGATGCACCCAAAAACACACCTGCTCACATTGAACCTCCTCTGAAAGCTGTGACAAAAGAACTTTTTTGTTTGTTCATAATGGCTGCATCAGTTACATGAGTGAAGAAACTACTTGAATGATAGAGCTCATGTACAGTACTTCTGATTAAATATTAAATTATATGATTTGGAGTATTTGTATTATAGTGATATTGATCATGTAAAAAATATATTTGAATAATCTAAAGATTGCGAGTTTAATTCCCGGGTGATGCTACAGCTATCTGCAACATGTGTAAAGAGAGCATATTAGTCACGCTCTCTCAGGCAGGAGGAGTGGCATCCCCTTACTCTCACATCAATCATATGTCACACTAGTCACGTGCATTTGTGAGCTCATGTAAGATGAAGGGGTGGATAGCGCTTTCCTCTAAGTGTATTACACTGTTCCAAATGTTGCATAAACAGCAGTGACAAAAAGATACAGTTGGAGATGTTTCATGTCATAAAGGCATAATGCATAATTATAGCCTTTGCCCTCCCTGGTTGCTAGTTGTTACCTTGATGGGATAGTGCACTAACAGAGCAGTAGGTGGGAATTGGCCATCAATAAGTTGGTGGTAAAATTGGGGGAAAATCCCAAAAAAGTAGAAAGATCTACAGGCAAAATTTTCAATTTCAGGTTTAAGACAAGCAGCGGAGGGCGTCATAATATTATCAGCTGTGCCCTCAGAAATTGTGAGGTAAAGAAAAACAGTTGCATTTAAAAAGTGATTCTGCAGTACAGTACGTTTAGATAATCCTTTAAAAGATTTGTTAAATACAGTATTAAGTTGACAATACAAGTTGCTGTAGGTTTAATAATTTCTGGTGAAACCTTCATTTCCAAACCTGCTCTCCTACGTTTTGGTGGAGGTGGGAGTGATTTCCCATTTTAAGAATTTGACTTAAATTTAGGACCAAAATTACGTCACTCTGAGAATTTTTGCCTACTTAGGAGCGACTCTAAGGACTCTTTCCTACACTAAGATGTGTAAGATAGTAAATACTCACTCATTGGCTATACTGCTTTATCCTGTATACAGAGTCGCGGGGGGCATAGAGCCTATTCCAGCAGACTTAGGGCATGAGACAGGGTACACCATGGACAGGCTGCCAATCCATCACAGGGCATGTACAAATGCACACACACACACACTCCGGGCAATTTGAGAACACCAATTAACCTAATCTGCATGTCTTTGGACTGGGAGGAAACCAGAGCATCTGGAGGTAACCCATCAAGCACAGGGAGAACATGCAAACTCCATGCTCAATGCAGGCTCGAGGCAGGAAAAGTTTTTTTTTTTCCTGTAATTTAATTCCAAAAGTGAACCTCTCATAACACACCTTTACACATACTGTAAAGTGAAATAATTCAAGCCTTTTCTGCTTTAATGATTATGGCTTCAAGGGCATGAAAATCGAAAAATCCAGTATCTTAAAATATCTTTCCGAATCCGAGTATCCAAGCTTTTCAGCAAATGGAGGTGCTCAAAAATCTCCTGGTAGATGAGAAGCTGCATTGACTTTGGACATTTTTATAGCCTGTCAAAATCCACAAAGGGCACTGTCTGTACTATACTTGTATTTTCTGTACTGTAACTAATATGCTTCTGTGGTCTAAACATTGTTTAGTAACTTGTAACTGACAGGCTTCTACCTCTTTAAAAAAAAAAAAGATAAAAAATCAAACAATCAAATATCAACAATCAACAATCTCAATTTAATACGTTTTAAACAAAGTCAAATGCACAAGGGGTTAAACACTTTCGCAAGGTGCGGAGTTTGTTGTATCTCATTGCAGACTAAACAAATGTGATGGGTTGGTGTAGCTGACCCCATGGGAAGTTGCTGGACAGAAGTTGATGAAGAAAACGATTCAGTATAATGATCTGTGGTTGCTTTTGGTAAAGTCTTGTCCAGTGCCTTCAGGGGCAACTAAACATCTGGGAAACATGAAGGGCTGGCCTCCTCCTTCCAACACAGTGAAGGTTATTTACTAGCAGTGCCTCTATAGGGACAAACTCTGACAGCTGGAGTATCCATCTGGCTCTCAGGAGGAAATGAACTAGAGGCTCTTTATCAAGCCATGATCTTTTGGTCCATGATTTGTAGAAGCTGTAGTTTTTTTTATTTTACCTTTTATTTTTTATAACCAATCTTACTGAATGTGTAACCAGAATAATTGAACACAGTCCAAACTGTACTATCTAACCCCTATTTGTGACACCAGAATGCAAATGTTTAGTGATCAAGGTAATATTTTCCACAAATACAGGATTTGCACAAATTAGTAAAGTAACAAAAGCTCCATATGATATCATGTCATTTAGGTATCAGAGGTGAAGGGCCTGAGCTCCAGCCTAGTTGGAATGGTGACATGTAAGTGCACAGACTTCTACACTGCTCATCCACAAATGATAGTTGTTGACATTACAGAACTGGGAACCATCAAACTCCAACTGGAGGTGGTCTGGAGGTGAGTGCTTTATTTGTAAAACACATTCTTAACACATCTACACTTTGCTTCTTACATTCTAATATCTTTTACACATTCTTGCTTTATATACAGTCCATTTGACAGTGACGTGATTAAGAATCTCATGTCATCAACCAGTCGACATTTTTCCCAAAGCAGGAAAAGACCGGTGAGCCATATACACCTACTAACACCTTCACAAAGAAATTACTTTTTATTTATAAAAAAAAAACTTTTTATTGAGTTTTTAAAACATATCATGCATGGTACATGAAACCTTAAAAATAAGTTCATGCATCTCTTCATTGACCCATACCTTGATGCACCAGTTTCACAATGCTAGTGGCTCTTTCTCTGTTGGCTCACATAAATACAGGGCTGTCTCAGCTTATCTATCTGTCTGATTCTTCCCAGACACTCTCTCCATTTGTCTATGAAACGGCCAGTCCTCCTCCAATCTTCCCTGACCTTTCCATGGATTGTGATTTAATGGATAATGTTGGTAACCTTTTACAGACACCCCTCAGAGAGGTAGAATAAATACAAAACTATATTAGTTTTAAATGCAAAAAAACATAATGTTCTAATCACCGCATGACCATCTATGCTTGAATTTGCTCTCTTTAGGCTGATAAAAGTGGTGCTTGTCCTTCAGAGCCTGAGACCAGCTCTTCTAGTTCAGGGTACGAGCAAGACACCATACGTCTTTATCAGAGTTGTAGCACTCCTGACATTCTTAAACGAAATGGTGTGGTGGCCACGAACCAGGAATTGGAACCAATGAAGTTGAAAAAAACTACTGATGATCTCATGGTACAGGAGTTAGAAGAAGGAGTTGAGGAAAAGCCAAAGATCTCGGCAATGGCTTTAAGGAATTCCCAAAAAAGAGCAATGGCCATGAGAGTTGGCTTGGCACAAGCACAGGTTACTGCTGCCTTGCAGGAGATGAGTTTTGATAAGAGAGAATTAAAACATCTGAATCTACAAATACACCAGCTTTACCAGGCTTTAAAGGTGATCTCCTGCTTTGTTTGTTTAAAAAGTATCACAGTTACTAAACATACTATAACAGATGTTTAATGATTGATCACCAATGTTTGTCCCATTTACTCCATCTTACTTCTTAGAGGGACATCTACAATCTTCAGACCTGTTCTAGTGAGGCACTAGATGTAGAGGAAGAAGAAGTGCTGGGCAGTTTTGACTTTCTTTCCATTGACTTCAACACAGAAGACAACAACTCCTGCAAGAGTAGCAGCAGGCTCACGGACACTAGGTAGGGTAGAACTTAATTTCTAGTGGCAGAATTGAAATTTACCACTGGAAGTCAATTGATGTAGAAGTTGGCATAAACAACCAATTAATCATTATAGACATAATGTATACAGAAACTAGAGGGCATAGAAAAACTGCAAGATAAATATAATATTTAGATTTAAAGAATCACTTAAAAATTTAAGCTCACGTCTGCTCTAGTATGGATTCAGTAAATGTTAAATATATTGGTTATTGGCCAGGTTACAACTTTTGAATGAATACAAACCAAGCTCTCTGGATATACTGAGGTATGCGGTATAGAGGGAACTGCATAGATGAAATATGCAGACAAAATATGAAGGAAAGCGAATGAAATTAAAGCATATTCGAAGGATAATTTACTTTAATAATTTGGTTTTCTTCCAACCAAAAATAAAAACATAAATAAATAAATGGAAATTTGTTTTGAAGCCATGAAAGTGATCAATTTATCAATTTATCAATTTATAAGCAATTTGCTGCTGCAGTAGTTATACCATATTGATTGTTTTAAGCTGGGTTCATTCCAGGTTGAAAGAGAACAACATGACAAGTCGAGAGGGGATGTCAGAAGATACAGTAGTGTCATCAGAAGGGCAACATCCAGGGCACATTGCAAAAAGAACAGACAGTGAGAACCGATGTCTACTCAGCACTGGGGAGTACACTCTGGATCAAGCCTTGGAGATCCACCTCAACATCTGTATTGCACTGCTGAGAGTAAGAAAGCATAATATGCCAGTCAGTCCATATTCATATACATGAAACAAAAATAACTGTAACATCTTATCCAGTGGATGATGATCTGTTTAAGTCGGTTCCTGTCATTACACAATAGTGCCACATTTGTTTGTCATTTTGTCATTTAAGTACACGAGTATATGACACGTCTACAACAGGGCACAGGGTGAGGGGAATGGTGAGCTCTTGATTTTTTTTACTGTGCACATGGTATTAAAAAGCATGACAATATTAACAGCAAAACACTTGGTGCTCTCACACGAACTTCAGGACCGACAGATCGAGAACATAAGACAGAGATATATACGTATTGCCACATTGAGGGTTTGAGGATCTGGTTGCTGATCAGAGGTTCACGGGTTCGAGCCACGCCACCTCCAGGTCACCACTCTTAAGCCCTTGGGCAAGGCCCTTAACTGTTCAAGTGCCCCTAGCCAATGAGATTCGGTGATGGTCGCAAGCCCAGAAAAAAATGTGAGTTGCGTCAGGAAGGGTATTTGGTGTAAAATCAAATATCAAATGATCTGATGTGGTGACCCCTAGAATAAATGAATAAAGCCCAAGAAAAAAGAATCATTTCGGATTTCGGAAAAAAGATTTGTATCGAAATAGATAAAGCAAGATAAAGTGAGCAATATTCTAATACTAAGCTGCATGTTGCTTCATTTTACAGGCGCTGAGGGTGACTAATTTGGAGTACATGCAACAGTATATCCTGGAAGAACTATCATGTCAAACTTCTGTGCTTGAAAAAATCACCTTTTTTACACAGAGGAAAACTTACGATATCTCAGCAACAGAATGTAAGTGCTTATATGTATAGTCGTGAAGCTGATCTATTTGCTTTAATTATTTATTTGCTAAAAAAATTCTGTGTTCTACACTTCTACACTTTCTCCTTAAAACCTAAAAAGTAGTTATAAATAATATTCATTTAATGTTGACCTAATTAATATTAAACGTAGAACAAGTTACCATTATAAGCACGAAAATGGCAGCATGCTGTGGATAAATACACAAATCAGCCATAACATTAAAACCACTGTCAGATGACGTGAATTACACTTGAACATTTGATTACTATGGCATCTGTGAATATGGATGGATATGTTAGGACGCAAGTGAATAGTCATTTCTCGATCTGTGTTGAAAGCAGGAAAATGCGCAAGCATAAGGAACACACTTTGACAAGGGCAAATTATGATTGGTTAGACAGTGTCAGAGCATCTCCAGAATGGCATGTCTCTTTAGGGTTGTTGCTGGTATGCAGTGGCTAGTACCCACCAAGAAGGGTCCAAGGAATTACAACCAGTGAACCATCGACAGGGTCATGTGCACTCTCATTGACGGGTGAGGGTAGTGATGGCTGCCCTGTCTGGAATAATCCCACAAATGAGCTACAGTAGGACGAAATTGCTGAACAAATTAATGCTGGCTATCACAGCATATGGGGATACTGTATGTAGAATTAGACTGGTCAGATTGCCCATGCTCTTTTGGTGGCACCATATCATTTAGCCATCCCAGTTTGGCTAAAAAGTAATCAGTGAACAAAGAAATTTGCAAGTGATCCCAGACGTTTGAGCGGTAGTGTGTATTATTACTGTAAGTTTACATTTCAAGAAATATCAGAATTTTGTTTGCTCTGGTTTTCCTTTAGTGTGGTCTGGGGCACCAAAGTTGAGAAATCTCATGATGTTGTGGAGCGAGTGCTGTGGAAATACCCCAGCATTTTGTTGCGCTGCCTACTCATTTCTCAGAATGCTACGCAGACGGTTCATTCATAAAGTGAGAGCCAAGTTGCCAGGCCAAGCAGATAAAGGTTTCTATTGTATTTTATTATATGATATTGTGGTATTGTATGGTATGTAATGCAATTAATTTGGGATTCTTTCTCTTAGTCTTTGCTCACTTGGTGCAGCAGGTCCAGGCTTGCTCTATGATGGTCCCACTGGCACCGTGCACAAGAGATCTAGTGTCTTTGTTTCAGTTACTTGTCTACCTCACCAACTGGAAGATCACCAGCTTTGGTGAGCATATCTCTCATATGTCCAAAGAAGGTATGTGCACAGTATAGCCCAACACCACAAGTTTCTACAAGTAAGGTGTATTATGCGCCCTAAATTATCAGAACATCACACCAATTCTTGTTCAGTTGCGCTGGTTTCCAATGTCTTACAGCATCAAGTTAAAAATATTACTGTTTAACATTTAAGGCCTTTCATATTTTGTCCCTAGGTATTGATTGGAATTACTTTAGATGTATAATCTTTCTAGCTCATTCTCCGATGTTGCACCAGGGCTCCTTTCTGGTATTCACCAGTCTCTGTTGCAGAGTGCAAGTAGGCCCTTAAGACTTAGCTTTTTAAATTGGCCAACTCACATCTATAGTTATTATACAACAGTTAGTTCTTACTGAGTAATCTGATTGGATGAGAAATGTTCCACAAGTAGTGATATAAAGCATAACAGCAGGGGGCCATTTAAGTATATGTGCATCTAAAAATCGTTCATTACACTAACTGTCAGTCTCCAGCATGGGTGAGCGTCCGTAGTACTGAAAAGAGGGGAGAGCAGTTGCCTGCCAAAACTAATATTCAAAGCAAGTCATGGAAGCACTTTCAGCAAGAAAACACATCTGATTATGCTGTCGTCTTAAACAGCACTTTGTCTCTATCTTCTGGCTCCTTAGCCATTACTCGGAACTCTTATTTTGTTCACGGCTAACATGAGCTTCAAAGCCAAGTAGCTTACGCATACGCCCTTATCCAGAGCGACTTATATTTTGTAAATGTCGTTACACATCTGAGCAGTTGAGGGCCTTGCTCAAGGGCCCAACAGGGACAAC
Organism: Leiocassis micropogon; assembly: GCA_028565275.1. Taxonomy (NCBI): domain Eukaryota; kingdom Metazoa; phylum Chordata; class Actinopteri; order Siluriformes; family Bagridae; genus Leiocassis; species Leiocassis micropogon. The sequence continues at coordinate 25,507,466 of JAOVVA010000004.1, read as the reverse complement.
TTGGTGGTTGTGGGATTTGAACCTGGGATCTTCTGAACCATAGTCCAATGCCTTAACCACTGAGCTAACCCTGACCCCTAAACCATGATTACTTGGTGTGTGGAACAAAGGATTATATGCCCCACATAGATCACTAACTTTCCATTTCATGGTATTTGGAATTTAATTTCAGAACCCGAAAGTTATTGTAGCTGACGTTCTAAAGCAGAATTTATGGATATATAAAGTGAATCTCATAAGTTTTGGTTACATACAGTAGTATCAGTAAGAATTTAAAACTACGTTGACACCTTTTAGTTACACTAATGTGTTTCGCAGAGCAAAATAACAAACAAATCATTATCTGACGGCTTTTGTAGAAGCGTTGTTTAAAAGAAATACAACCCTTAATGTCATGCTGTTGTACCGACTGTCAGTAAGACAGTCAGACTGTCGGCTGTGAAATTCTGACTTATTGTCTTATAATCATCTTTTGATCTCAAGACCAAATGATATTAAACCCATAAAAACACTTTAAAGCATAGAGGCTACCCAAGTTTTTGAAAGTCCATGAGTGGCCCTGGGGAACAATGAGACTTAGAACCCCATTGAACATCCATAGAGAGACGTGATGGCAGGTTACATGAATCCCCATCCAATCTGATAGAACTTAAAGAAGGTCTGCTGTGGAGAATGAAGAAATAAATAAAGAAAATTGTAGAGAATTGCCTAAGAAGCGTGGAAGATGAAATGATGCTAGAGATGCTTCTACAAAGTACTGAATAAAGAGTCTGAATATTTAGACCTGATACAGGAATGGAAATCAGACCCTGAAGTTGCAAGGCGACAGTTAACCATCGTGCTGCCTAAATGAGAAATTATAGTTACATTTGTTTTTTGCTAATAACCTTTATTGAATATTCAATTATAATGACAAACAAACAAATGTAATGCTTCAGGAGTTGGGGGAGCAAAAGACGAAACAAATTGAATGAACGTAAACAAAATAGGATCATACACAGTTAATGTTTGCAGACTTTAAATGACATAAAACTGATCACTTTGTCAATTCTTTAACAAAATCTATAGCGGCAATCCAAGCATGACTTGACTATTAGCTATGGGTTATTGTGTGTCGTTGCATGGCTAAATAAATTCAATCTATTTTAAATAAACTCATAAATTACTGTAAATAAAGAAATTCTGCAAAAAAAAGTTTCTTATATAAATAAATAACAAATATTTCTGAACCCACTGTATGTACATATACTCACAGATCTGTCATATTTCTTATTAAATATGTTTTTTTTCTTTTCTTTTAGTGTATTTCTTATCATGTCTGGAGAGCCCAAAGAGGAGAAGGGTTCTAAAGAAACTGAAGAGAAGGAGGATTTCAGAACTGCAACCAATGAGTCAAACCCTCCAGCTCCTCGCCAGGTTACTTACAGATGATAGTCAAAAGGTTGTGGTTTCAGCAAACTCGTGTATTAGTAGGGCTTCGGCGAATAAGTCCTTTAGATTGAAGGTACGGAATAAGCAACATAATACAACTTTCATATGTTCCAAATATTCATACTGTTTATATTTCAATTTAAAATCAAAATCTAAAAACACGGACATGTTGCATTAGATCTGCTGTTGTTCACCTTGACAGGCCCTGGTTCACTATACATGGTTGTTAAAAGACAATGACATTCAAGTGCAAAAGCAGGCGTGTTTAGCGCTGAAATGCTTAAAGGTAAACATTTTTATTTTTCATTCAAATCAGTGCCAACATTGCTAATAAGTTATTAAAAGTTATATAAAGATTTCTTTGACAACATCAAAGACTATATAACCTCTTTCAAATGTCTAAACTCACACGTTAATTTAAGATGAACCTGTAGACCTGCAGTTACCCATTCAGCCTTTCATAAGTCATCAGCACAGTGCATAAAATCCTACAGATAAAGGTCATGCAGCGTCAGTTCATATTCACTTCAAAATATTCAGAATGAAGAAAATGTGTGATATCTGTGACCTTACCCATGGCACGGTTGTTGGTGCCAGATGGACTCGTTTGAGTACAGTATGTCAGAAACTGCTGATATCCTGGGATTTTTCACACACACAATACTCTCTAGGGTTTCGACAGAATATTGTAGAAAACAAAAAACATGGAATGCGTGACAGTTCTGTGGGTTGAAACTCCTTGCTGATAAGAACGGTAAGGGGACCATAGTTTGAAGCTGCCAGGAAAGATACAGAAGCTCATGTTATCACTCTACTATTTAAGCATAGAAGCATTACAAAATGTACAATAGTTTGGTGTGGCTACAATAGCATTATACCGCTCCTGTTAGCTAAGAATGGAAATTGTAGGCTGTCATGGGCAGAGGATTAGCCAAGATTAAAAATAAAAAAAATGCATTTGAATGATTTAATGCATTGTGCTGCTGTTACATGATTGACTGAACAGACATCTACATACATGAGCAGGTGTGCAACCGCATACAGTAAATGAGCAAGTGTACTGGTGAGCACGGTCATTTTGTACAGCCACAGAAGCAGTCCTATTTTTGTCCAAAAAGCTTGGATTATGGTTTAGATTGAGATAAGTCATTTTTTTAAATATGTGACCTATTGCATGTCCTAGGCCCTCGAGTGTGCTGAGCAGGTGGCTGAGCTGTGGCACTCCACAGACGAAGACTTAAGGAATGCAGCCAGAGAGACCATTCTGTCATTTGGTAATCTTAGATCCTAATGCCACAAGTACAACCACCATACAGTACTGTGAGATTCACTTCCAGGGCTAAGGGATGGCTGCAGGGTGTGGCCCAAGCCACGCCCCCTTGACACATGCACACACACACACACACACATTTGAGCTTGCTTTTTTTTCTTTTGACAGTTTCACATGCTCATGTACAGTTCATCTCAAAACATTTGAATATCAGGGAAAATTATTTAGTTTTTAATTTAAAAAAGTGTAACTTCCTTATATTCTAAAATTATAAAGTGAAATTTTCAAGTCTATTTTGATGATTACGGTTTACAGCTCACGAAAAAAAAAAAAAAATCAACATGAAAAATTAAATATGTTGAATTTTAAAATGATTTACAACAAAGAAATATTCTATAATTTTTTTGGTCTTCTAGATGCCACTCTTTTAGTTTGATTGTGGTGGCACTGTATATGGTTTTGCCACAGGATGTGAAAGCAGTGATACAGTCCTTAAGAAGACTGTATAACTGTGATATGTAACAATTAAATTTACTCCTTTTTTTACCTACCTTAACGGCAAATGATTTAAATTATTGAGAAACTCTACTGAAGGTCCCAATGATGCGTATCTAACTTGTAGTAAATTGCAGCCGTATGCTAATAAATAATAGCTCAGGTCCATAATGCAATTTTTTAAAATTTATCCCCCTTTTTCCGAATTTTCCGATTTTCTCCCCTAATTTTTAGTAGTGTCCAATTCCACCCAGTCACTGGAGGCTCCCACATTAAGCTTCTACTGCCAATCAGTTGGGAGGGCC
>JAOVVA010000004.1:25491762-25503865 GCA_028565275.1 Leiocassis micropogon | reverse complement strand
AACACACTCGGAGGAACAGCGCTATCCGCTCCCTCCGCCTGCGCGAGCTCACAGACGCCCCTGATTGGCTGTAGAGCTGTCATTAATGTGGGAGCACTGAGTACCTCTCATCCCTCCCCCCTGAGGGAGCTCGGCCAATCAGCTCTCTCTAGGCCTCCGGCTGTGAGAGGTTACAGCATCACCCGGGGATCGAACCAGCGGTCAGCGATCTCCCGATGATAGGGCGAGCGCGTTACCACTGCGCCACTCGGAGGCCCCCATAATGCAATTTTAATTTTTATGCGATTAATTGTGCAGCACTAGTTGTGGTGTGCTAGTAGTATTAACTATGAGAAAAATGGTGGGTGTCGGTAGTTTTATCTCACTAGCCCACAAACTTGGTTGGACCAGCATCCATGCTTCATCCATATTTCCCAGGCCTTCTCTGTCCCTAACAATCCACAAAGAGCCTGCTATCCTGGTTAAATCATCTTATTGATTTAGTGTTGGAGCAGAAATTCACTCACAATGAGCCAGTTATACTGTAATTAGAAGATGGATGGATGTGGGATTTGCAGGACTATTGTAACATTGACAAAAATAAATATTAACATATACACGTACTGTATAAAGAGCATCAGAAAGGTCAAGCTGTTGTATCTGTGTGTCACCATCTCACTCTCTGTTCAGTCATTAATTATGTCAACACGGACTGGAATTTCAAAGGAATGTTTTCCGAATCATTGTAGCGGTTTTGAGAACAAAGGAATCCCCTACCCAATATTAGTACAGTGTTCCTAATTAAAAGCTCACTGAGTGTATTGTACTAAAATATTTCTACATTAATTCTTTTAGTTCACAATTAGGCATTAGCTAGGTAAAAAAAAATGAGAATCATACATTAATTTTAAAATAAAAGTACCAATTGAAAGCAGGCTGTTTTAGGACAACATTTTACACATAGTGTATCAAAGTTACATTGAATATGTTTGATATTAACTTCATATTGCCGTTTTTATTGCAGGGAAAAAAGGCCACAAAGCCTTCCAGAGGATGGAGCAGATCTCTGCTGAATTACAAGAGGAAAGTTATAAAAACCTAAAAACTGAAATCACAATCTTGTAGTGCTGGCACATATTTTGTAGTGCTTACACTAATTCCTTTGTTGCTGATCAAAAGACATCAAGAGGTTTTAGGAATTAGGGGGGAAAAAGACAATCCAGCAATATCCAACAGTAGGACTTGTTTCTTCAGTTCCTTTTTTTAATTTTTTTTTACAAAACCATTGAATATATAAATGAGTGTAATATATTTTAATTAACAAACATATTAATAGTGTCAATCATTGTAAATAAGGTATTTAAAAAAACACATGTTTCTGGACAGTGTTTGCATTTACATGGATTCCACTAATAATCACAATAACAGCCCCATGGAATAAATCTCCGCCCCGTGGCCTCAGTCGGAACAGTCTGACCCGATCCAGCCTGATCTAAATAGGTTTTCAATCAGGATGAGAGACGTGGTGTAAACCTTTAATAATCCATTTAGTAGGGAAACACATATATATATGTCTGCTATATCCTCATGGACAGCAAGTTAGAACAAAGAGCAAATGTGAAATTCTGTGTGAAACTGGGCAAATCTGGCACAGAGACATTTGACATTGTTCAGCAAGTTTACAGCGATGCTACAATGAGTCGTTCGAGGTGTTTTGAGTGGCACACGTGCTTCAAGAGCAGAAGAACATCACTGGCAGACAACAAGAGATCAGGAAGATCTTCAACAAGCTCAACCAGCAAAAATGTGAAAAACATTCGGCATTGCATTGAAGGACTCCGTCAGCGTGCTGTGGATGAAACTTGAGTGTACAGTATGTGTACGACCCTGAGACAAAGCAGCACCCTTCACAGTGGAAGAGCCCGTCATCTCCGCTACCCACTGCATCAGCTGAGGTTAAAAAGAATTGTCACCAGCTAAAACACACTAATCACTGCAGTAATTATCCAATCAAATCTTAAGTACAATATTTGTGTGTTTACATCCACGTTGTGAGGTTTTTGGGTGAGCAGTGTACGTATTATTTGTAATTAGTAATTATTATTAGTAATTTAAGTATTTTTCTTCTTATTCTTTACACACCCTAAATGTTTAAATATAATGAAAACAAAGATAAATTAAATGATGATAGCAGTCAAGTCATAAATACTTTTGGTAGTTTGTATCATACTTTTATGTTTATTTCAATGCCTACTTTTTGCAAATAAAGATTATTATGTTATACATTTATGGAGTCACTCTTATATACTTAATACTCACAATAATAGATAGCCCTGTGGAATAAAACTGCATCATGTAAAAGCCTCAGTCGGAACAGACTGACACGATCCATCTAAATGAATTTTCAATCAGGATGAGAGTATAATAATCCATTAGTAGGTAATAATAATAATAATAATAATAATTTATTGTAAATAAAAAAAGCATAATAACTATTTATTATTATTATTAATAATAATAATAATAATAATAATAATAATACATTTAATAATCCATTTAATAGGTACACAAGAGCCATGTAAACATGTGATCTGATTGTTTCTCTGAACAGAATACATTGTGCTTGGCAAGAATCTATGTATGCCATTTCAGATACAGTTAAGCATCTGATTAATCAAAGATGAGACTAATTTCTTGTAACCATTTAACACAGGTAACCCTAAGCATAAACAAGCATTGGAAGTCTCTCCTTTTTCTCTAGGTCTCTGGCAGATTAAACATCTCACAGCGGTCAGAAATCACTTTGTGCATGAAAGAAGAGTTCAGTCTGATTAAATTCCTTCATCATGTAAATGTACATCTTCAGATCAACTTCCATGTAAACAATTTAGCTGAAAATGTTTAGTGGGATGATTTCAAATTGAATAGAGAAATATCGTCAATGATAACATGGCTAGTGATAAGTCTTGTGTTGATTCCAAGTATTTGGTAGCTGTTCATTGGAACCCTCAGTATGCAGTCCAAAGATGTGTTGATGCAAGTGAAGAAGGCCATCATTAGGCCAAACAACAACAACAATAATAACAAAACAGACATATTAGAGAGATAGCAGAAACTGTAGGAGTGGCCAAATCAACAAACATTCCAAAAAGAAGGAATGCACTGGTGAGCTTAGAAGCACCAAAATCTACTAAAGTGCATTATCACACAAGTCTTTTAGTGGTACTCATTTTCAGTACAGTATGTGTTAAACCACTGATATTTTGGACCATTATTATTGGTGTATGGGCGGGGTTTCAGCACTGCCTATGCAGGATTATATCAGTATGATCTGGCAACCCTGTCAAGTATAGAGCGAGTGTAAGAGAAAGTTTTTTGTTTTTTTTCCTGGATCGAGGCCCAAATATAATGATGCACACTTCATGTTTGCTTCTTGTTTTCCTTTATATTTGTCTATGTTGCATCATGTTCCACATGTGAAGTAAATATTGAGGTGAAAGCTTTTAGAAATTCAGGTGTTCTACATTCCTTCACTGTCATGTAAATATTTTATTAGATCCCTTTAAGCTGGTGTGATATAAAATATTTACACTGCAGTATTTTCCCCAATGTTATGTACTTACTTTTAAAACCCCATGTTTAAATTTGAGCTCAGTAATGCACAGTCTTGAGCCACCCTCGTTTCTTTATATTACATGTTCATTCATGTCTCTCACTGTCAGGTAGATGGTTTTTTATGCTTGAATGATTTATAGCTCACTGTGACTTAAACAAAAATCATTTTTCGGAAACTGGTCAGGTAGAGCAACTGGATTGAAGATAAAAGCCAAATACTTGAAAAAATGAGAGCCATGGAAGCTTGGAGAACTCAAGACTATATTAAAGAAAAAAAAGAAAGTCTGACTGTGAGCAAAAAATGATATAATCAGGGGTGTCTCAAGGCTTGTACAGTCCTGTTCAATGAATGTAAATAGCTAAGTTATGTCTTTGAAAATGTGTGTTCCAGCCCGTATTTTATGTATGATGTCACACCAGGTGTTCCCCATGCACTCTGGTCAAATCAGTCACAGCAACCCATGTTCACTTAGTGCTCAACAGTAACTTGTTCGTTTGCTCAGGGAAAATTAATTCTCTTCTGTAAAATGCCTTATTCAGGCCTCAGATCAGACAAGTATATGGTAATTAAGATGTGATTGTGAGCTTACCTATTTTTCAGTTTTGAAAAGTTATTTTTGTTAACCTTCCCAAGTTAAGAGCCACTTTACCCATCTTGGCGCTCAATATAACACTTCGTTTCTGACTGCGTGGAAACTTTGAGCTGAACTAATGACCATTTTTGGCTTAAAATGTTACTATGACTGAGGGTTACAAAGACTCGAGCCTCGAACCGTCGACCCTAGAGGTGCGAGGCCACGGTGCGAACCATTACACCACTGTGCCGCCTACAATGTGCATTTTCTTTTAATATTTTTTTTAAAACCATACGAATGATCGATTCAAAATACATTCTCACTAAATTATATGAGAGCTCAATTATTCACAAACACCTTCCAAACCTTATGAATCTGTAGCACATTAGCCTTTTGCTTCAAAAGAATGGCAAAATTATTTCTTCTAATAAGGTCAAACAAACATAATTTAACATAAAGCAGGTTCACATTTTCATATTTGAATAAAATTTTAGGGACAGTGAACAAATATATACTTTATATATGATCAAACCCACACTCCAGGTGTCCCCTGCCCATGACATTCTTACCGTTGTTCCAGCATTTACAGAACTCAGAAAGTTAAATATTCAGTCAATTTGCACATTATGAACTTTATTGAATTAAAAGCTGCAACAGCATTTAAACAAACTGAGCTGCACAAATGTACAACCAATTACTTTCAATACCCTTGTTCTGTAGTATGCTCAGTTTGGACATTCACCACCATTGAAGTCACCGCAAACCATGGGATTTAAACTGACTGACGAGAACAGAAATTTATAAAATAAAACTCATACATGCTCACACAGAATCTTTCAACATCCACTTAATTTAAAAAAAGTTGGGCTGAAAGATTAAAATAGAAGAACCCTTTAAGCAACCCATGGACAAGATTTAAGACGTCTTTGCTTTGCAGAATGGAAAATAAAATAACAGCAAGAAGTTAGTTTTGTGATTAATTAATGTGTGACTTCAGTGAGGCTATCCATCACCTGCAAATTTCTCAGCATTTTTCTTTAGATTTTTGTTCATTCACAGACAGACACTGTCCATGGTTTGTCCAAGAAGCTTTAAGGAAGGTTCCTTGAGGATCTGGAGTCTAGGTGCCCACAATGTTGGGATCATGTGCAGAGTCTGGCAGTGGAGAGTCATGGCAGTGGTAAAGGAAGCAATTCCCCCAGCAGCTGTAGCAGATGAGAAACAATGCTGCGAGGAACACTAAGGCACAAATGGTGCATGGCTTCCTTTCCAACAGGAAGCTAAGCAAGTAGAAGCCCATGAACATAGAATGGTTGAACCACAGAGCTGGGTTCAGCGGCTTTGGGATCAGCAGAACCGGAAGTAACCACTGGAGGCAGTACATTGTCTCTTTGTAGTTGCTGGGGCTGGTAAGTTTCAAAACAGATTTCCAGAGTGATGGATGGTTAAGTTGTACAACCACCAACTGCTGGTGGAACTCAGCTTTGTAGTCCAGATATTATGTCAAGCCTTGAAGAGAATAAAAAGTCATTTTAAATATTCAACATATTAAAAAATCTATTATCTACCATCCATAGCTATTCAAAAAAAACAAAACAAAAAAAAAACGGATTCCATAAAATGTAGGGTTGCACACTGGATCAAAATGTCAGTTTTAATACTAAAACAGAACTGTCAACACATCGGGTCTTATATCAATACATTGATGTCATTTTTCCTGGCGACATTCTATTATCTACAGTGCACAGAAATTCAAATTAAATATACCTTGGAGTCCTTTGTGTGTTTATTTTTATCGCTTACAGAGTTTGGAAAAAAGGCAGATCAGAGGCTTTTAATGCGTGTGCTTTATATGTAACGCCATAAAGTGTGTTTTTTTGCAGAATTATTCTATCCCAACCAATGTGGTACATGACTAGTTCATCAGAGGAATTCTCTGGTTTGGTGTTGTAAACCTCTCAGGGGTGGGACTGAGACATCATATGTCTCAAAACCCTAAACCCCTAATCCATGATGCATAATCTCCCCCAGTACCTCAACAATAATGACCCCTGGATCCACCTCTCTGCCTTTTACACAGAATGCCGAAGCACAATGAATGAATAAGATTTTCATTAAGATTTCACTAAGAAATTAGCCAAATTTTCAGTTTGATTGAAGTTTAATTTACGTTTTTTTTCCCATACCTTGTTTTTTACTGCTGATGTAATTTACAGACGACCCTTGGCATACGAATGCCCCGGCTCGCGAATTTTCGATTAACAAACTGAAAGTTTGGTTGAGTTTTGACAAAAAAAAATGAAATATACCACACCTAAATGTGTATTACACAAAACAGACACTGCAGTGCACAAAATACGACTATTTACAACTATACATGTAAAATATATACGAGTTATATATAGGTATATATTTTAATAATTTGAATCAATCCGGGAGCACAAAGATGAACAAACGCCGTCATGTGATACTGTCCGGTGAGTAATCCAATTTTTATGTATCCACAAAGAGATGGACATATCCACAAAGGGTTCACAGTCTTAGCGGCGACCAGTTGTTTGCGTATAAACAACGATGGAGTGTTAGCCTTGCGCTTTCCCTTTAAACATGGTCAGCTGACACCAGGATTCCCCGCTGATTTTGAGAGAAAGTCTTGCGAGAGTAAAATCACGGAACCAAAATAACTGATAGGGCAATACATCATAAGGAAACAGATAAGGTATACGTCGTCATATTAAAAATTATCGGCAGCTTTAAAAAAACGAATTAATGTTGCTGCGCTACGTTATCAAGGAGAACATCAAGAGGCAGATGAAGCCACTTTCAGTTTTGTTTTTAAAACAGCCGTGCCAAAAGGAATCATGAATTAAGGTTAAGTGAAGTTTAATGTCCATTTCATCTTTTATTTCATTTACATGTTTTTTTATTTTATTTTTATCTTTCTAACTCCTTTTTTTATACAAAAATATTATGATAGTGTTGGAAATTGGTAATATTTTTGGGTGGCTGGAAAGGATTTTCTGCATTTACTTTATTTCCTATGGGAAAATACATTTTGGAATACAAAAGTTCGACCTCACCACCGGAGCAAATAAAATCCATATGCCGAGGTACAACTGTACCAGGGCATGTGCTCATAATTATGAGGGCCAGAAATAAATCATATTGTATGATTAAAGTTAACCTTTCATGCCCAGGCACAACCAAGAGGTCATGCTGGCTAACAGGTCTCTGATCAGGCTTGTGTCTCCGTGCTTGTGTTGCTTGACCTGAGTGCAGATTTTGACACCATTGATCATACTATTCTCCTTGATAGATTAGAAAATGTTGTAGGCGTTAAGAAAACAGCCCTCTCCTGGATCAGGTCAAATTTGACTAATCATTATCACTTTGTAGATGTAAATGGTGACTAGTCTGTGTGTACTAAAGTGAAGTTTGATGTTCCAAAAGGTTCACTTTGAGGCCCACTGCTATTTCCTCTCTATATGCATCCTCTGATGCAAAATAATCCATAAGCATGGTATTAGTTTCTACGGTTATGCTAATAACACAGTTATGTGTCTGAGCAAAGCGATGAGACCCCCCCAGCTTAATGAAGTTGAAGTCACTGGACACTTAACTTCCTTCTACGAAATTCTGACAAAAGGACCACATGCTGCTAAAAGTAAGCTTTCTAATCACACAGTAACTCTGGATGGCCTTTGTTTCATCATGTGGAGCGGTAAAATACCTTGGCATGACTGTTGATTCCAGCCTTTCATTTAAAGCTCATGTAAATAATATTAACAGCTTTATAAGATGGCAATATTTCTAAGATGCAATAAAGCTAAAGTAAATGTCACTACATGATGCAGAAAAACTAGTTCATGCTTTTGTTACCTTCAGATTGGATTATTGCAACGCTTTACTGCCTGGATGTTCTACTAGATGCATAAACAAGCTCCAGTTATTTCAAAATGCAACAGCCAGACCAGAGGATATGAGCTCATCATGCCTATCTTATCCACACGGAATTAAAATTTTGCACTGATTTTAAAATATTACTTTTGACCTATAAGATATCACGTTGTCACGTGTTTTCACAGTACCTGAGCGAACTGCTAATATTTTATGATACACAATGTCTATTTCAATCAAACGGTGAAGGCTGCTTGTTGGTACCTTGTATTATAAATTATAACAGGGGCAGAGCTTTTTCTTACAAAGCCTCAAAATTATAGAATAACCTTCCAATTAATTAGTATCGAAACGTAGGCAGAAAAATTATTTAGCCAAGCCTTTTGTTAATAGCATTGTCTTGGGTAAAGGTACAGATTCATAAACAGAGTTTTATGGTGAACTGGTATGGTTGGATGCTGTCTCATGTTTATTGATCACTCAGGTTTGTTGACGGCGAGGTTAATTTTTTTTATTCAGTTTTACGTATATAGCACTTGATCATGTTCACATACACTCACCAGTTAGTTTAATCACTGTACACTTGCTCATTTGTGTCAGACGGGTATTTCAGTTTTTAGAGTTTATATAGAATTCAATTTAGTCATATTTTTGCAGCAGCTTTACAAAAAATAAATAAAGTTATGGAAATGAATGTCAATTAGATGACAATTGGAAGAAATCTTGATAGAAACCAGACTCAACAGGAAACTCAGTTTCCTCATTTGGGTGATCGATATTATGGATTGATCTGCAATCAGGTCAGGTATACCTTCTGCAAGAAGATTCAGTATAACAGGAAAGGTGTTCAAGTTAATAAAAAGTCCACTTTCGTTATTGGAAACTCAAGTGAAAAACTGTTTGTGGGAATTCTAGTCCTGAACTTTTGAGCGACATACAAGCCATCTGAGAACAGTTGCCTACATGAGCCGAGTCCAAGACCATCTTGATGGTCAAGAGGAACCATCCACAGTCACCACATGCATCCCAACCAGACCACAAATGTGACGAGAACTTCAACCAGAAGTGGGACACCAGGATGAATCAGACAGATCTATAGGGCAGAGAGGGTCAGAATCACTGGCAGCTCAGGCGTGCCATGTGTAGCTTGACAGACATAGAGGAAAAGAGTGAGAGAGAGACCAGTTGGGTAAAGTCACAGTCCCACAATGTATAAGATGAATGTAAATTTAGTGTTCAGTGCAAGCAGGGACTAGTAAGGGGCCAACTATGACAGCAAAATTAGTGGCTGGTTGCCGTACTTTCCAGGGAGCCCTCATGTCTCTGTTTCAAGTCTTCTGGCTCTCCCTTTTTAACTAAGCTGGCATAGTTAGTCCTGCCGGAGTCCCTGCTTGCACTCTGCATTAAATATACATTCACCTTATACATTATGTGACTGTTTTCATACCTAACCGCTTTCTCTCTCTCTCTTACTCACCCTTACTCACGCTGTTGCCCCATTTCTGGTTGGAGTTTATCACATGGAGGCCTGTGGCTCACGGCTCGGGACGGTCCTATATGGTGTGCTCGCGATGCATGTGGTGACCGAGATGGTTCCACTTGACCATTGGCTTGTGACTTATAAGTGTAGTCACTTAAGAGTTTAGGACTAAGGACTAAGAATTGTCTGTTCTTTAAACAGAATGCCCAACAAATGAAAATTGACTTTATATCATTTGAAACACATTTCCTGCTATATTAAAACTTAACCTCATGGCACAGACATATCAGGGGCTGGTTTATGGTCATACTATCTGTTACCACCCAAATGAGGATGGGTTCCCTACCGAGTCTAGTTGCTTTCAAGGGTTCTTCCTGTTGTCATCTCGGGGAGTTTTTCGTTGCCACCATCACCCTAGGCTTGCTTATCAGGGACAAACTCATGGTTATAGTCTATACCTTTTTGCCACACGTTCAAATTTTTTCCCCCATTAGATTTTATGTCTGTAAGGCATCGCTTCTTTGCGACAAGGAACGCTGTTGAAGCACTATACAATTTAACAGAAATGAAAATAATTTCATTCTGTGTAAACGCTACAAACCGAAATACTTAAACCATGCTGTCCGACACGTTTATCTACACGATAGGCCGGGAGGATAATTGCACAAACGAGGAAGTGTACAGTCATGAATGTTAAGCTGCCCGGTGAGTGTTTATGACCAGGGTGGATGACTCACATTAGTCTAGGTCTGAGCTTCTGCTCAATGGGTGCTGTGAATGTAATAATCACTAGCGTACGGCACTCCACCAACACAAGCGGCTGCGTTTTCGCTCTGAAACAGATCAACAGCAATGGCACAGAACTTTCGTGGCCATCCTGTAAAATAACCAGAAAGTGCAATCTGCCTGCATCTGATAAGGATATTAATGTGAGTGTGTATCACTGTGTCTGAGTGTCAGATTTGTGAAACACACCCAGACTGAAGCGGTTACAGTATAGAACACTTACTTCAGTCTTTACCCTTTTTGTTAAGAGGGTTTACAGGCTTCCAGTGCTTAACGAGGAACCTCTGTAGCGCTGAGGTGGAACCCACTCAACTTTAGCAAACAGTGTTTTAGTCGTTACTAGACATAATGCCTAAGTGTACTACATGGTGTAGTATTTTAAGAACCTGCCCAATGTCGTGCTATATTTAGTTCACTGCCCTTGCATTCATGTTAACAGGCTAGCTAGTTAGCAAGCTGGTCGGTCATCTTTAGCGCATTCCAACATCTAAGCCATTAAACACGTGGCTGACCCAGCAATCCTGGCCGAGACGCACGCTTACAAATATAACTTATACATACAGAGGGCAAGATGGCTTGAATACAAACGAACACCAGAGATTCAAACAGGGTTAAACATAGTTGAAAGCAACCTCATGTTTCACTGATTAGCTTGCGGAACCGAAACAGTTAACCAGATGAACGTTAGCTAGTTGGCTAACTATAGACCAGTTCAAAACATCAAGAGCTAACCTAAAAACTCAAGTATGTACTATACTTACACATTTAACGGATTATTTGCTGTTATTTGGCTGTTCTCAACATTTGAATGACAGCTATGGCCTTAATATTTCTTAGCTTCGGTAAGAATATCATTTACCCGAGCACGGGACTAGTTAATCTTTAAGGTTTTTGGTTTTTTCATGATTATTATTATTATTATTATTTTTTTTTTTTACGGCGAACGCAAAACTGTAAATTTATATATGAAAAAACTTCCCAGATTACTTAAACAACATACCTGTCATTCTCCGGACTGAACAGTGAGCCCTCTCACCCACACGACTCCATTGCTTCTCACACAGGGTTGTTTAGGTTTGGCCAACAGTCAAGGACCCGAGCGCGCCCTGCAAAAATGCCGGATTATAATTCTCTCCATTACAGACGTAATCACTGCTGTCTATTCTATTCTGAAAACGATCAGGTGGAGGAAGTGTTACAGCCCGAGCCGAAATCAGCTCATTTTTTGCCTCTAGGAAAATATGAAGGCAGGGGCGGAGCCTGGCGTTATATACTGTATATGACAAAAATAAAAATAAATTGTGAATTATATACAGAAGAGAAGAAAAATTGCACTAAAAACAATGTAAAGTAAAAAATATACAGATATACAGTTACAATGAAGTAAACTAAAAATATATCAAATATATAATGTAAACCATAAAATTGTATATATATATATAATTGCACATTCCAATTGATAAATTTTAGCTTTTGCTGATCATTGCAGAACAACAGTTCCACAGCAGGGAAGTTAATGGCATGATGTTATACAAAATTGTGCAAAGCTGTCCTCAGAGTAAACAGTGGCTACTTTAAAGAATGTATAATATTAAGCGTTCTTAAACACTTATTTTTTAAACCACATAAGTCCATATGTGCAGAGGTGGAAAGTAATGAATTACATTTACTCGCATTACTGTAATTGGGTAGATTTTTTTGTGTACTTCTACTTTTTCAAGTAGTTTTTAAAATCTGTAATTTTACTTTTACTTAAGTATGTTTTGTTTGA
>JAOVVA010000004.1:25447480-25466382 GCA_028565275.1 Leiocassis micropogon | reverse complement strand
TATATACTGTATATATAGACATATAGACATAGTGTAACTACGGTTTCATATAAATTTGAATATATGTTCGTTTATTTTATTAATTCTGCATTGCCGAGGCAGTACAAAAACATTTTATATTTCCAAACATTACCTTTACAAAAGAAATTGTTACAGAAAAATGTAAAAAAAAAAAAAAAAAAGCAACAGAACAGAACACTTTTCTGACAAAAGAATACTGTATGCTGCTGGGTTTTGCATGCAAATAAAGAAGCAAGTGAGACAGTCAAACTCTTCAGAAGAACTTTGACAAAATGCTCATTAAACCCTACCAGACAATTTTCTTATAAAATTGAACAAATCTTTACCTGAGACTACTATTGGAAAAAGGAGGTTGTGACACCATATATTAACATTGTTTAGTTTAGTTTGTTCCTATTTACTGCCGTATATTATTTATAATGTAGAAACATTTTATGTAATTATTATTTAAGGCATTTCTTTACAAGTGCCGAAGACACACAGTGCGCTCTCTCTCTCTCGCTCTCTCTCTCTCTCTCTCTCTGTGCGTGTGTGTGTGTGTGTGTGTGTGTGTGTGTGTGGGTGGGTGAGCGTATATGTGTGTATTATCTTTAGTCGGCGACACGGTGGCTTAGTGCTTAGCACTGTCGCCTCACACCCCTGAAGGTCGAGGGTTAGATTCCTACCTCAGGTCTGTGTGCCTAGAGTTTTCCTGTTCTCCCCGTGCCAGGTGTCCTGTGACCCTGTACAGGATAAGCGGTATAGAAAAAGAATGTTTTTCATGTTTGTATCATTACAGAATATTACATATTTTGTAACATTACAGAACATATTACAGTACATAACAGACCAGTTTTCAGATGAAAACAAAAAAACGTAATGTTGGCTCCTGGATTTCGCATGAAAAGGAGCCAGTGTGACAAAGTTACCGGAAGAACTTTAGCATATTCTCCAGCACGCTCAGTAAAACCTCTCAGCTGTTTTACTTATAAAACTGGACAAATCTGTATCTAACAATATTGTTTTCAAGCAAAACGTTTTTAACACCAAATATTGACTGTGTTTATTTAATTTCTCTTTCGTGCTTTAATGGCAATTTTTTGTGCGTGTCAAAGGCAGCTGTTAGGTTTTACTGAGTGTGCTGGAGAATAAGTTCTTCTGGTAACTTTGTCACACTTGCTCCTTTCTATTTACATGCAATCCCACGAGTCTACATTAGGTTTTTTTTTTGTTTGTTTAAATCTGAAAACAGGTCTGTCAAGTAATGTATTGCTTTCTTTACAGGCATGCAAATTCTTTTTTGGAATGCTATGCATTTATTCATTTTCTATTTTTAAGAGTTTTTAAAAGTTTCAAGTTTGAAAATAATGAATAATTTTGTACCCAATAATGCAGACATGCTAAACGTATATAACAAAATGTGTGTGTGTGTGTGTGTGTGTGTGTGTGTGTGTGTGCATATAAATACACACCAATCAGCCATGACAATAATATCACCTGCTGAATATTGTGTAGGTACCTCTTGTGTCACCAAAACAACTCTTAAACAACATGGCATGGACTCCTGAAGGTGTGCTCTGGTATCTGGCACCACGGTGTCAGCAGTAGCTTCTTTTGCTGTAGCTAAGTTGCAAGGAGGGTTATTAATAGAAGACTTCTTAGTCCACCACATCCCACAGATGCTCAATCAGATTGAGATTCAAGTCAAGAACTCTTTGTCATGTTTCTCAAACAATTTCAAAATGATTCTGCAGTACAGCAGGGCACACTGTCCACTGCCCTCAGGGAATACTTGGTTTGCAACAATTTTTGGTAGCTGTTACATGCAGTGGTGGAAGTAGTATTCTTGTGGGTACTACATAAGCCAAATGATGAGGAGAGTAAACCAGGGAGAGGGTACACAGTCCTGTTAATCTTGTGAATTTCTCTTTATGTCTCCACTTATTACACCTTAGAACAGCCCAGCTAACTTACTGTTCCAAAAAGACTGCTCCTGACCACTGCAAACCAGGAACATCCCACAAGAGCTGCAGTCATCAAAGTGCAAGTCATCAAACCCAGTCATATAGACGTCACAATTCCTTCGACATCCTTCATCAAAGTCGTTCAAATCCTTCAGCTTCAACTTCAGGGACTAAATGTTCACTTGCTGCCCATATATGGGTAGGTGGCATCGTAACAAATAATTTACGTTATTTACTTCAGCTGTCAGTGGTCATAATGTTATGGCTGGCTGATCGGTGTGCATGTGTGTATGCTTTTTTATTGCTTTACATTTTACATTGCTTTACTTTATAGCTGGAACCTTCTCGCTTAGCTTGCCCAAAATTAGGAATATATTTTTGTACCGTGAATACCTACTACCATTGCAAATAAAAACTAGTGCAGTGTAATAAAATTTTCATGTTTATTTCATATACCTCAGGTGCTACATGCTCAGCTAATACTGAGAGTTGTTTTTTTTTTTTACAACCATTTACTCTACATCTTATATTCTGGTTATCCAGAAAGCTTTTAATGCCTATGCTACCATATAGTGCTATAGCACTGCTACTGAAATTTCTGCATTCGCAACATTAAAGGCTTTAAATAATAATCATAAAAATATTATTAATCATGATATTAACTGGCCCACTCACTCATAATATGACAAGCTGTTATGAGAATAAAAAAAACAACATAAAGTGCACCTGGACTATAAGGCAGTAACAGATTTGTAATGACTCATGAACACTTTTTCTGGTATTCTAATTGTTATTTCTATTATTTGTTTGTGAAAAAGTACTGTAGCTTCGAAACCGAATATTCCGCAAATAGAATATTTATAATTATTGGTCACAATAACTATTAATGTTATGTCCTTTTAAATCCTGTATGTGGCTGATAAATTAGTTAGCCTTTGTATTGTGAGGAATGGCATGACTCTTTAAAGAAATGCTTATTTTGAAGCAACAGCACAGTTACAACAAGAATTTAAAAAAAAAAAAAATGAATGAGTGAGCCAAGTACCAAAAACAAGTATTTTATGTCTATTTAACCTTTTTTGCGCTAATATAACTTTAAAATGTTATTTCTGTGGTAGATGCTAGCACTAGTTGTACTGCTTCTGCACTGCTTTATAGACAAATTGATGTTAAACAAAGTGATGTATTGCTGTGTTCAGCACAAAATATGGATCATTTTAGCTTTGATGGAAAATGAATGAGCCAGGACAAATTTTTTTACACCCATGCCAACTCATGTTGCCATACTCATGTTTAGAAAGACTGAAAGGTTTCCAATGGAGAGTAGTTAAAGTAAATCCAATTTAAGTATTGGGAACCCATTGTCAGTCCTCAGGTCATCGTTTTCATCGGGTAAGTGCAATTAAAGGAACACTTCTCCAGATACAGTAAGATTACTTTCTGAAAATATTGGGTAGTTTTACAGAATTCTGAAGTATTCTGGCAGGCCCCAAATGGCTGCTACAGTAATGCACAAGCAGCACATTAAGAATAAGGGCCATGAGAGCCCTTACAGAAACAACAACAAAAACATTGTTCTTTTTGCCTTATGAGCATGGTCCAACTGTGCTCTCCAGTGAGAGCTGTGATGAGTGGCGAATGAGCGGTGCCATGGCAGGGTCCACCATAGAGGAAGTAGGGAAAAGCTTGTACCAGCCAATCACCATGCTTGTCAAATCCAGTTCCTCCAATAAAATTCGGGCAACACCCATGAAGCACTTACGATCCATTCGGCCATAGTTTCCCCAAACAATAACCTGTTAAGCATAACAATTGTTATTTTCAGTGTTTACAGTATATATACAGTGCCTCCAGAAAATATTCACCACCACAAAGATTAAATCTAAACTACATTTATATGTGCTCTAGGATCTGTTAAAGACAAATTCTGGTTAGAAGGGGTAAAAAATATTATGTAAATTTTAAAAGCACTGTGTTTGAGAAAAAATATAACTTGATATATAACTTGAGTGCTGACTCAAGTTTAACTCAAATAAACCAACACTGGGGATTTATTGTGTGAAATGCACTTTAGTCACATTGTCCCAATTGGCCCCTTGTGAATCCTGTTTAGTTTTTGTCTATATACAGTAGTCTTAGTTTCAGTTATATTGTGGTCTTACGTACATCATATTGTTGTTTTGGTTATGATTTCATTTAGTATTATCAGGATGTTTTGTATTTTGCCTGGTTATAGTCCTGATTCCTGCTTTGATGATTTTCCTGTCTGTGAGTCTTAACATCTACACTTACGTACAGTACAGTATGTCTGTATACCTCATGTACAAGTCGCAGCTAAAGAGAAATATCGCCATGGCATGATGCTGTCACCACCACTTTAAATGAAAAAAAATCAAACATATCTTTTAATATTGTGCCCGAAACAGGAATTTCGTTTAGCTGCCCTGTCCTATAGCCCAGACATTTGGAGAATATGAGAGATTGTTGTCATATGCAAGAAGTAACTTGAAAGTACTTGTCATATGAAATCAAGATGATGTCAGAACATCCTTCCAAAACAGTTGCAGTTGTTTTTTTTGTTTTTTACTTTTCTTTGTCCCCGTTTTTCCTGTTTTTTTTAAAGCCCTTTCTTTATGCTTTTATGTTAATTATGTTGGTTTCTATATCATGATAAAGATCTTTCTTTACATCCAAAACATCCAAACAAACAAACTAACAAAAAATGCAATCCTAACAGAGATGTACTGACTTTTTTTTATATCCACTGGATAATTTCCATAAAATTGTCCTATATAATCATTTGGTAGCTGTGAGTTTGTTCATCTCCCCAAAACACGTGTAAATCAGGCCATTGATTGATTGCTTAAAGCTAGATACGCAATCATGTTTTTTTTTTCATCCAGATTCAGCCTTTTGAGTATTCAGCATATGTTTTTAATCCATTCACATGTTTTTTTTAAGTGCAAAAATTTTACATACAAAACTATTTTAAAACAGAACAGAATTGAAATTCTCAAAATTTGTACAACCTCCAAATCATCTAGTCACTTATGCACTTTTTACTCATCCATTGCCAATCCATTGCAGGATTGACCCTGGATGTTCAAGGCAACAGTGCTAACCACTATGCCACAATGCTGTCTAAACGTATAGTAAGTATAATAAATACAATACAAAACAAGTAAATAAAAACAATTGATAATGTTGGAAACAGCATATTATTATACATAATCATTTGTATGAATGTGCCAAAGCATTCGCAGTTAGTTCAAAAGAATTAGACATTGCATGTACAGTATACTGTATGTGAAAGAGGCTTAAAGGTGGGGATGTTGGACAAGTGGTTTTGAAAATTTCAATTCTAATCTAAAAATGCAGCAAAGAGACAAAGACACTGCAACAAGAACTACTTTCAGACATTATCTTGATTTCCCCTTATTTCCCCTTTAGTCCCAAAAAGTTTGGGTGTTCTGTGGCAGGTTTTTTTTTTACTACAGAAATCATGATTGTGCATTTTGTGGTTGTGTTGTTTCTCTTATCCACACAATGGCATAAATTATACAGAAACAGGAATTATTGGTATTGCTTTGATTGACTTACAGAAACTTTGTTCTGATTCATTTTCGTAAACCAAAACCATACTAATAAATAATCGTTAATTAATCAATCATGATTAATCACAATTTTACAATATTTAAATTTACTTGGATTCTAAATGTGCAATGTTGGAATAAGGAAATGCATAACAAATTGGTTAGCTATATAATATCTCAAACATTAACATAAATTTTTTTTTTATTATAATCTTTCAAATGGAAAACTCCTTGCATATTGCTATAGTGGTGACCATATCCGTTATCTCTCTTTCAACTTTTCAAGTGCAATTGACTAGCACATACCTCAAGAAGATGTCATCGATTAGATAAGCTGTTACACTGAGGTAGTTATGGTCACTTAATGATGTTCTGTTGTCTCCAATAAGTGCAATAAAAGTAGCTTCTGCAAACTGCCTCTTTTCCATCGCCCTTTTTAGTGTCTTACATATACTCTAAGGTGTTCTTGTAAAAATAGTACCCATTGAAGGTAGCTCGAGCACACAATTTTGGTTTTATCCAAACTTCCATTTAGAAGTTTTTATAATGAAATCTTCCATTCAGCACACTTGGTGATGTTATATATAGGGAACTTTTAGCCACACCCACTGAAGTTTATAAAAATCCACTTTTTTATTATATATATTTTTTAATTGCTCACACTTTAAGTGCATCATGTTTACTGTATTTCTGGTGCAATAAACTGCCAGTGAGAAAAACAAAGAAAAGATTTGTTTATTTTTTACTGATCTTCACAAATCATCTTTTCATTGTAAAATTAGGCCATATACATTTTATATTGGTTACCTGCACAACCTTTCCCTGTGGTCTTTCAGAGAATACAAGGACCTGGTTGTAAAGGGGATCCAGTGACTTCCTAACAGACTTTGTCTTCTTTTTGGCTATGCATGCACCATTCTCCAGAAGATACACTTTTATGTATGCCGCTGGGAAAAAAGAAAAAAAAAACAAAGTCTAAGTTACACAAGCATTTAGAGTGGAGTTATTCAGACTGTGGGACAGAACTCAAAGGGTCATGGGCGAGATGTCTAATGGGCAAGAAGTCATGTTTTTCCCTGTATTAAAAAAGTCCAATGACGCACTCAAAATGCGAATCCATAATGATTCAGTCATTATTGTTGTTCAGGTATTTATTATTATGTTCAAGTTTTTAGAAATCAGCTATGTACTGTAGGTACTCAAAACATTGTGAGAAAGCAATTTTTCTGCTAGGTGAATTACCTGGAGGCCCTCTGGAGCCAGGCTTCATGATCAGTCCTCTAGCCTTAACGATCTCAACCTCCAACTGTCCATTCCTTTCCATCAGCCCAATCTCCACATCACCTATAATGCACATATATAAATACACTGTACAAATATGATTAAGTGCCAAAGGCAATCAAACCTTTCACTGCAGTGCCCTTCTGGTCATGTCTATCAAATTGTGTTCTGTATTGCTGGACACTGAATTTTTTATTTAAAGCTGTAAGCCTTAATTATCGAAAAAAAATGTTTAAATATTTCACTTTACATGAAATGAACCTAGAATATATGAGAGTTTGTCTAAGAGACCCTCTTGTTCGAACCTCTTGTTTGTGAAACTATTTAGGAGAACAAAAAAACAGTTTTTCTAATCGCTATTTCATCAACACTCATGCTGATACTGTATATGTTGGGCTAGATTTCTTAGAGATGGAAAAATATAAGTCTACTGCACAGAAGACTATACAGGTGTATGCTTTCAATTCTGCGGTAACAGATTGGGAAATGTCCATATATGGTTATGGTTAGGTGTCCACGAAATGTTGGCAAACTTTGTATTTTTTGTATTTTTGATTCTAACGTTTGTAAGATGATTTAAGAGAATGTAATGTTAATGCAAAGTTAACTTGGATAAATTGGATAGCATGAATAAATTGGAAGATTAGATAAACTTACCCATTGAGGTTGTGGCCAAAGTCTGTCTACCGACAAACTGTGCTGGGCCCATGCCATCCAAAAAATCACTGAACTGAGCATCTGAAGCCAAACACACGCCACTGTAATTTAGACTGGAAGGGAATGCAAAAGACCATGTTAATTTTTATAGAGTTCAGTATAGCCATCCATAACTACATTTCAATATGATCTTAAATTCAGTTATATAAATTTTTTGTAATGGTGACAAAGGTCTAAGGACCGTGTTTAGAGTAAATAAAATTTTATTTTAAATTTTAAAACCTTTAATTTTTGTATTGTTAAATCTTATTAAAGATCTCTTATTAAAGATAGGAATAGACTATTTTCTTCCCAGTATACAGTATATACAATTGCATATGTAAATATATTGTAGAAGGGCTACAGTAGAAAATGGTATGGAAGCATAACAGTGCCAAAACTGAATCAAAACCTATTGTGAATAGGACACAATCGCAATAAATTCACTATAAAAAAAAAATAAAAAAAATGTAAATATTTTAAATAAATAAAAATGTAATTCAAGCATCTAAAGCTGCAAAATATGGACCTTACTGAATTGCTGTTACAATCTATCCATTTCAATATAAAATATTATAATTTAGATGCCACTACATCGTGCAACATCTGTTGTTCTTTCCTATGTACTGCATAAGTGGAAAACAAAACTGTATAAATTGAAGCACAGCAGGCATGCAATTTAGGATACATGCTTTATTTTGGCTGATCTACTTTGTTGATTGCACATTATACAGTAGGTCTACACAAAGCAAACACAGAGCATTACTATTACATATCATACTCTAAGATTTGGAGAGACAGTGGATTGGATTGCGAATAACTTGGTCTACGTGCATTTTGCAAGACAAGCTAAATTTGTGGGTTGTAGGTAATGCTCCCTCTCAGTGGGCGTGGGTCACTCGTAAATAAAAAATCTGTTTAGAGGAGTGATTCCGTTAGTGTGTGTGTGTGTGTGTGTGTGTGTGTGTGTGTGTGTGTGTGTACAATCATAAGTTAAGCATCTGTCATGCAGGAGAACTTTTAAAACAAAAAATATATATATAAGTTGTCATAATAAGGCATCTTGACTTCGATACTGGTTCCGGAACAATACTTTTTTTATGCCAATTTTGTAATACCCACATACACACACACACACACACACACACACACACACACACACAACACAGTTTTTAAAACAAGATATTTTTTTCTTTTGATATCTTGAAGCAACTTTTTTATACAAAGCTAGCATTATTATTATTTGGCGACTATGCCGCTCAGACTTGCATTGCTTAAAAGAGATTGTATATAATGATAACAGAAAATATTAGTTGCACATTGTCCAACATGGTCTCACCACTGTCCTGTACACCTTTCCTTTCATTCTCGCTGATACTCTTTTTAAATTGTTATCATACTACATAATATTATTATTGTGATTTTTCCCCCCTTTTTTCCAGTCTACGTTCGTAATGGAAATCATGGGTATGACGTCTAGACTGTATGACGCCCATTTATAATGCCAGATTTTTCGCTAAGCCTTTTTCTGAAAGTGTTTAATGAAGAGCTATTAATTTTCTGCTTACTTATTTTACATTCCAAAGAAATACATTAGAGACACCAGTTTTCTTCATTAGATTTTTTACTTGTACACTATACAATACGTATGAAATAAATCTGGTGTTTTATCTATTGATATTATTTACAATGCTCATTATTTACTATAAATTAATTTGCTGTGTAGTTACACAAAAATAAGCTTATATATCCACTTTCTGTAGCTTTTTTTTTTTTTTTTTCAAAGAAAACCAGCATCGTTTAAAAGTAATTACTCAATTACACCACATGGTGGCAGCAAGAATCACAGTTAGGGCAGAGCCACACATGGAACCCTGCCCTGATATACTCAAAATGTAGCCCCAGTTCTTCTGCTGCAGGGAGGTTATTTGTGCGGAAGTGCCATACAGCATAAATACGATGGATTCCTCAATCTAGATCCGTTTATGCATGGGGAAGAGGGCTGACTAGACAGTTGTCCAGAAGATGATCATCAACACGCTCCACAAAGAGGGTTAACCACAGATGGTGCTGTATTGAAGGATAGTCATGGAAAGTTGACTGGAAGGGAAAGGTGTGGTAGGAAAAGGTGCACAAGCAACTGAAGGTTTGTCAAGCAACCATGGGAGAGCCTCATAGGGAGTGGAAAAAGGCTGAAGTCAGTGCATCAAGAGTCACCATGCACAGGAAGAGTCTTCAGGAAATGGGCTAAGTTTGTTGCGTTCCTAGAATCACGATACTTATGAACCAGAGACAATGTCAGATATTGATGCCATGATATTATGGGGCTTGATTGATCAGCCAACTCACCTGAGCTGATTCTCTGGGGTATTGTCAAGAGTACGATGAAAAACACCTGACCTAATAATGCAGATGTGCTGAGGGCTGCTATTAAACCTGGCCTTCAAACCGCCTCAGCAGTGCCACAGGATGATCGTCTCCATAAAATACGACATTGCAGTAATTTGTTAAAAAAAAATGTTGACTGTGTAAATGAACATAATTTTTCAGAATTTCTGCACTGTAAATCCAATTTTGATTGATCTGAGGAAATCTTCTTATATTGTAAGATACTGATTTTTTAATTTGCATGAGCTGTAAGCTGTAATGATCAAAAACAAAACCCTATAAAAAAAAAGCTTGAAATTTTTCACTTTACTTTCAATAAATGTATAATACATTTCAAAATGAGGTTAGAAAATTAAAAAATTTTATTAATAAATTTCGTGATGCACTATATATAATATAAAATTATATTATATATATTATGACCTTGAAGACCCTAGTGTGTAAACAATGTGTATCCAATGTGCTTTGATTTTATAACACTGGCACCAATAAGGCAAATGACGTTAAGTATGCCCTAAATGTGACTCCTGTCAAAGAAATGTCATGGAGGTACTGGACCACAGCTTCCATCAACTCCTACAAATTACTGTCACATTTATATAATCACCTTGTGTGTGTTCAGTTCCTGATGATCTATTTATATTCTGAGGTTCCCTTTTTAGCTCTCCTATTATGTCGATTAAATTGTTAAGTTTAGCATTTATTCTTTTTTTTTTTTGGAATCATTCTACAATTTAATCATGTTGATTAAAGTTAAATCTTCACCTGAACCCTCATCTACTTTGAATCCTGACAGAAATCAAGACCAGGAAATGGATGCAGCAGATTCTGCCCTGCAGCTGATGCTGTTGCATCTTCTGACACAATTACCAAATGACTGTCTGAGACCCCTCCTAACTTTCTTTGCTGTGTTGGGAGCCCTGCTTTTAAATTTGGTATGGGAAGCACCATAAAGGTGCTGGTGCTTTTTGTTAGCATGGCAGTCAGGGATGTGGTCCATACATTCTAGAACTGCTGCTGGATTCGCATATTGTTGTGGAAAATCTGTGTATTAAACCTGTTGTCTGGCCAGATGTTGGAAGCCCACATTGGCCCATTTAGGATTGGCACATCATTGTGACATTGGGTCCTACTGGCCTGATGTGGGCATATTTGTAATGTCACTGTTAGGTGATGTGAGCCATTGTACTGTATATTTACTGTTTAACCATGATCGTCAAACCAGGGAGATATGGGATGAATTATATTTGCCATTGACTACAGTATTAACATGGCTTCTGTGCAGTCATTTGATATATACTGTAATCTGTGCACATGCTCAGAAATAAATGAGTCTGCATGGCGAAGTATCAATGTACAGTAAACAGCAGTGGCAAGGAACAACAAGTGATAATCTGTCCCTAACTGACTAAGTAAAATAACATCATGTTTTAAAATACGGACTTATATCCATCTATGGTGCTCCAAAAACAATGTGGGCTTTAAAGATAAGTTTAATACTTTTGAAGGCAATGCTGATATGTTAGAATGGGACATTATCCATCCCAGGAAAGTGCTGCTCTCTTTTGCAGCATAGCTTATAGTCTCAGAACTGTTAAGTGGTGACAGTCCAGATCCCATGTCAGGAAGCAAGCAAACAGGCAACTACAACTCAGGTTCCACCCTATTGAGACTGTGTTTGTTCTGATTGCTAATGTCAGTTTAGGTAACTTAATCAACATAAAATTATACAATACTGAACACATAGCCAGCAACTCTGATTTGAAATTAGGACTGCTAAATATTATATCCCTAACATCTAAATATAAGATCATCACTGAACAGAAGTTTCATTTACTTTGTTCAACAGAAACATAGAGTAAACCAAAGAAGTAAATGTAGCAGTAAATGAAGCTAGTCCTCCTCCTGTTTGCATTTACATGAATCATGCAGGTCTTGCTGATAGTGGAGGAGGATGATAATCTAATTCTAAATTTATTCTAGATTAGGGATTAATTAATGCATAGTAGGACCCATTCATATAGCTGGTCACTTGCTTGATTTAATGCTAACATTCAGATTAGATATAGAAAATACAGTCACATTTCCACAGAAGTTATCTGAGATAATTATCTCATTTCATTTAAAGTGTGTCTTAGTAACGCAGTATATTCATTGCAACGCTACTGGCATTAACTGTGCATTCACATCAGCTACTGCACAGAGCTTTATTAGTAACCTTATTAACTTATTAAAGTTATTAACTATGATTGGCGCAGCATCTGGCTCTACAGATCAGGTGACTGAAAGCTTAGACAGTCACATTCTGTTTTATTCTAGATATTCTGATATTATCTTCTTTCTGGAGAAGAAAACTCCAGAAGAAAAATACAACAATGAGTCAAAAATTATTTGCACTCATGTTATATTAAAACTTCTGTTGGTCACACTGTCTTATCAGTGCTTTCCTTTCAAGGCTACCAACTGCCGACCAAGAAAAAGTTCAAAAGTCAACCATCATCTGGAAAATTGATGCTTACGGTTTTCCGGGATTCTCAAGGGCCAGTATAAGAACATTATCAGGTAAAAGGTTCGACATTCAACAGTGCTCATAACCTAAAATGCTTATTGAAGATCTGAAACTTAAGCCTACGATTAAACACAGAGGGCTACTATTCAAGGGCCTTGTGGACTTGCATGACAATGCATGTCCGCACACTTCTGCCCACACTTGCACTGTGCAAGAACTTTGTTTTGAGGTGTTGAAGAAGTGAAGACAGTTTTGGCTCACAGCTCAGCCTAAAACATTTTTAGTGAGGGAATCTGAAAGCTTGTTGACAGATGGACAGAAGTGTATTGAAAAGCAAGGAGATTATGTAGAAATATACAGTATATATGTATTTTTCTCTTAATAAAAAGAGATTATTAATTAAAATACATTTTACAGCCGGAGTGTGTATAATTTTTGACTCATCCTCATAATTCAAGAGGAGAAAAAAAAAAATCACTCACACACACACACACCTTAAGACAAACCACTATAAAACTAGAACATAAATGGTGTCAAACTAAATTGGTCTTTCAAACAGCCTGGAAGGAGAGCGTACTGACCTATAGAAAAACCCCTAGTGCTGCCAGGTCAAGGTATCTCTTCACACTCAACGAAGTTAACATTCTTATTTAATACTGTAGCCAAAAATAACTAGGAATAAGACCAGCACAGACACATACTGTATAACAAGAATGTTTGAAATATTAGGCAAAAATTTCAGAAGTTAAATTTAAAGCCAGACAGTGTGATAAATCATTATGTGATAATCTAAGTCTATCAGATCAGCGATTAGAATGTTTTACTCCCCTTCAAGAAATTGCTATTTAACTATTTATTGCTTCAGCAAAATCATCAACTCAAGTACTATATCCCGTCCTGTATACTCCTGCACTGTAGACAGTACTAGGAAACAAGTTTTACACAGGTGTGTGTTTTTTAATCATATTAACAAAGTGGAAAGCACACAGTTTGTAAAGGAACTTGGCATATAGGTTGTTCTGTTGATTTGAGAACTAAACACAGATCTTCTTAGGCTGCATCAAATCCTTCTGTCAATTCATGTAATACCAGACAGACTCGATAATGTCAAGATCAGGGCTCTGTGGGGGCCAAACCATCCCATCCAGGACTCCTCGTTCTTCTCTATGCTGAAGATAGATTTTTATAACAATGGCTGTATGTTTGCGGTCATTGTCCTGCTGAAGAATAAATTTGGGGCCAATCAGACACCTCTCTGATGGTATTGCATGCTGGATAAGTGTCTACATGCTCACCATTAAAGACACCATTAATCCTGAACAAAATCTCCAACACCATTTGCAGAAAAAATCATTTGCAGAACCTCCACCATGCTTCACTGTTGCCTGCAGACACTCATTATTGTACTGCTCTCCAGCCCTTTGGCAAACAACCTTCCTTCTGCTGCAGCCAAATATTAAAAATTTTGACTCATCAGTCCAGGACACCTGCTGCTATTTTTCTGCACCCCGGTTCCTATGTTTTTGTGCATAGTTGAATCACTTATGTTTGTTTCTATCTGTCAGAAATATGGTTTTCCATAAAGACCACTGCTGGCCAGACTTCTCTGGACGGAAGATGGGTGTACAGGTCCCACTGGTTTTCCGCCATTTTCATTTCCTTAATTATCAAAGGAAAAAGGCCTTAAAAATCTCTCTCTCTCTCTCTCTCTCTCCTGACTCTGAACATGCTCTTTTCATAACTGTCTGCAACCATTTGCATTTTTGATTATTAAACACCTGCTTTTAATGGAGGCAAGGCAATTCATACAATTACACATAATAGTCAGCACATGGCAATATTACCACAAATACTACATACCACTTCAATGTAGTGAAGTAAAATATTCGCTGAAGGATGCAGTGGAGTAAAAGTAAAAAAAATATATTTATTACTATTCTCTAATAAAATACTTAAGTAAAGTGCAAATATGTAAAATGTGTACTTACAAGTTCATTTATTTGTGTATCCTCTGAGCAATTTCACATTACAGGAGTCAGCTTGGAGCTATTGACACATCCCCGGTACTGACCTTGCCCCAAGAGATTTACAGTATACGTGCTGGATAGTGTGTGTTTGAGTGTGTGCATGTGCTTGTGTATGTTTGTTTTTGCACACAGGCAGGCTGTCTCCTAACTAGAAAGCATGGCGATTCTGGATGCCGGTGTCTGCATGATAAATTAACACGTGGACATTGTGTGAGGACTGTGTCTAAAATGAGTGTGGAACAATAGTGTTTAGAGGTAGGTGATGTAATGGGGCACAGTAACACCATGTCCACTTCACGAATTAACAGCATGAACATGATCTTTATTAATTCACTAAATAAGGTGAATGAAATTATGCAAGGTGGCATAATGATATAGCATTCACTTAAACTGGTGCTTCCTGTCAGTAAAAAAAATCATACTATCCAATGTTCCACTTTATTAAATATAAGGCAATTGCAAAAGAGCTCTTCTACTATATACATTTCGCTGGGCTATAAGTCACCACTGGTTAACCATCTAGTGTCGTTTTGTAGAATGGTTTATGTGGTTTTAAATAAAGGTGTGGATGGGCTTGACCTTGTGATGAAATTTCAGGTAGATGGTTTTCACTATGCTGTTTTCACCACAACAGGCACAGAGATGAAATGGTTCAGTTGGGGTGAAACAGGACATTTGGTCACTGTGTTTCTGAAAGGGCTAAACATGGAATGGGTGACAAACGGGCATGCTGAGCAGACTGGGCCAACAACGGCTGAGTCCAGGGAGATGGGCCTGATGTTTACCCATACCCAGGCAATCAAGTCAATAAAGCAAAAGACTTTTTTCCTCAGACGGAATTCAATTTATGCATGATGACAGAATGTTAATTAGAAATAAAGCTTTTGAAAAAACAAAAACTTATTGGTTAATAGCGATGGCCATTTAAGCTTAGCCAGCTTATTCCTGGCTGTGTAAAAAGGTTTATTAACTGTATTGGATTGTGGCTTTTTTACTATCTGGCACTGAGTGTAATCACTGCAGTAACACTAAATATAAATGGTGCTAGAGGCTACAGAAAAGGAGCAGAACTGTATGAGCTGGAGAAGCAGAAGCGAGCTGGTTATTTTCCTACAAGAAACTGACAATGACACAGCGAACTCAGACTGGGGGAAGTGGAAAATGTGGAAGTGGAAAGGGCTTGTGGTCTTAAGTCACAACACTTCTCTTTGATGATGTTGTTCTTTTGCACAGTTTTATGATGTTAAAAAATTGTAAAAAAAAAAAAATAATAATAAAATAAAATTTTGTCTTGTTAAAGGGGAGGCAAGTTTTGAGATTTATGTTTTTGTTCTAGGTGCGGAAAGGATGCTGTTTTTAAACACCTTTTGCACTATGATTCGTTCCAGTAATGAGAATTAAGTTTCAATTATGGGTGGAAATATTAACTGCAGTGCTAACTGAATTGACAGAAACCATCTAGAACCTCTTGCTGCTTCACAAAAATGACTATGTGGTGAATTACCATAAAAACCAGAGATAGGCCTAATTGTTTAGATAGTTTTACATTTAAGCTGAATGTTTTTTTAGATCCACCACACAGTGCATACTAATTAAGTTACGATTCTGAGGAGACTGGCTGTGGGTTGGTTAATGTGTTTGTAAGTAGGTGTCACATGCTGCCACAAAGCTGGAAACATCCTCTTTTAATGTTGGCCACCAGAAACGTTGTTGAACCAAAAACAGGGTTCGTGCTGACCCAGGGAGATACAAGAGCTTGAAACTGTGCTCCCATTCCAGGACCTGGGAGCATTGGGTGGGTGAGGGGAACGAAGAGGAGATTGGGAGGTACAGTACTCGGTCCAGGTTTATAGGACAAGTCCTGCTTGACCTTGGTCTCAAAACCTATCTCAGCTGTCGCGAGCAAGCAGTGGGAAAGGAGGATAGTTTTGCAGGATATGGAGTCACGGGTGGAAGGGAACTGTTGGGAGAGAGCATCACTTGAAGATTTTTAACCTTCGTCGATAGCAGAGGGTGAAGTTAAATCTGGAGAAGAAGAGCGACCATCTGGCCTGACAGGCTCGAGATTCTTGTGGTCGGTCTACTGAACACTACTACTGAAATTTGCAAGTGAACCGTGGCATTCACAGCTGTGCAAGAGGTTAAAAAAAGTACCAAACCTCCCAAACGTACCAAGAACCTCCCAAATGTACCAAGGAGTCAGCAAGCAAGCAAACACAACTAAGAGCTGACCTTTGAGGAGTGAGAGGCTTCACTCAGCAGCATGGAAAATGGGTGGTCACCTGGAAATTACATGCTTTCTATTGAGTTTTACGAGGCTTTTTCTTTAGCTTTAGGGCAGCATTTGCTGGATAGATTCCATACTAGTGTGAGAGAAGGTAGGTTGTCACTGAGTAGCCATAGAGCAGTCTTGACGCTATTTCCAAAGCAAGGTGACCCTACCAACCTGAGTAACTGGCACCTGGTCTCATTAATGCAAAGACTGTAAGATTCCCTCAAAAGCTTTAGTAACAACACTGGGGAAGGTAATCTAGCAAGTCATTCACTTTATACTGTGTGTCTGCTCAGAGGTGGCAAAAGTACAAAAACCCATTAGTTAATTGCCTAGCAAGGTACTCCGCTGCATGTACTTCTAGCAGAACCTACTATTGCTACCCCCTATACTGCACGTTAGTCTACAGAATTAAACATGGGCATACTGCAGCCATACGGAATACAATACAGTTAAAGGACCCGCCAAAAACATTATAAGCTTGTTATAAAAAAGACATTACTTTTTAAATATGAACCAAATACATTAGAGTTCTACTGAATGTTAGATAGTTGACTAGATCACTTCTAATCATACTATGACAAGTTTGCCATTTGAGATGCTTGAAAAAGGAGCCAAAAGAATCTGCAACACAGAGACCAAGTTGAAATCACTTCACAATGTTTTGAAAATGACTTGCCAGTCATTTCTGTAACCTGGTAGTGGCGGAAAACATTTATTCCTGTACTATCCACATGGTGTACTTTAGGTCACCTTATGGTATGAGTGACAGCATGAATGCTTATGCTTAGATTAGAAAACCGATGACCTTTGAAGTGGGAAAAAGTTTTTCATGAAAAATGTAGCAAAAATATCACATATGGAATATACATACTTAAGTTAGGTACGAATACAATACACAGAAAAAAAAGTACAGTACAGTAATAAAGTATTTGTACTTGTGACTTTTCACCTCTGAAACTCACAGACAGACAAATCTGATGTTTTCAGGCCAGATTCGAGTCACTTTCATATGTAGTTCTAGATCAGATATATACCTGGGATGCAATCATGCGATTTGAATAAGAATGGGCAGATCAGAATTCACACAACTTTTGCCTCTGGAGCGCTCACTGATGTCAGTCACTACTGGCATTGCAGGAACTTTATAGCAGTGCTAACAATAGCTACTAAACCAGCTTAAGTGAGGCCTCTGGCCTTCTTCCTTTTTCTGAACCTCAACAAATGCAGCCTAACTAATTGCTTGCCAACCTCCAGAGCAAACTTCCAAGCATGTTTTTGCTAAAATACCCTCCATTGTTTAAAATTAATGAGTGGTCGCATAAATACGATGTGTTTTAATCAATGGTTTAGTGCTGTCAGAGCACACTGGAACGATGCAAAGGTGCATAATTCTGTGCCGATAGCCTTTCAGCAGCACAGAGAATGTTTATTATTTTTTGGAACAGCTAAAAATCATAGGTAAAATAGTGTAGGTGATCCCAGTCCTGTGATACAATGCGCATGCAGACGTGTGCCACATATGCACTTTGATACTTAAACTTAGACAAGTACCACTACACCTATGGTGAGAAAAAAGTATTAATGTTGGCATACATGTCATTTCAGAGGACAGACACGTCCACATTAGAGCCAGAAAAAAGTCACTTGTAATTATAAATGTGAACCATTATGACATGCAAGTCTGATCTGAAAAAATT
This sequence comes from Leiocassis micropogon, assembly GCA_028565275.1. Classification (NCBI taxonomy): domain Eukaryota; kingdom Metazoa; phylum Chordata; class Actinopteri; order Siluriformes; family Bagridae; genus Leiocassis; species Leiocassis micropogon. The sequence continues at coordinate 25,447,952 of JAOVVA010000004.1, read as the reverse complement.
AATCGTAATTAAGCAACATGGCTTGTAATGTGAACATAGGCCTAGTCTTCCCAAACAATGTAATCAATTTACTAAATGCCTAATTGTTACAGTATATTGAAGAGTATTAGATAAAAAAGAAAGAAAAAAAGAATATTGGCCTGTTTTCTAGGCATGATGTGGATCTCATTGTCATGCCTCTACTATTATAGGGGAAACACTGCAGAACAGATTATGTAATAAGCACTTATTATGTACAGTACTGAAATGTTTGCCACCCAAATGTACAATCACCCACCATCGCATTTATTAGGAGCACCTGTGGCCTCAGCACAATGCATAAAATCATGCAGACACAGGTCAAGCTTTTCAGTTAAGGCTTACATCAAACATCAGAATATTGAAAAGATGTCATCTATGTTTCCGTAGCATTGCTGTTGGTGCCAGATGGGCTGGACTGAATATTTCAGAAACTGCTGATCGTGTATATATA
>JAOVVA010000004.1:25426879-25443373 GCA_028565275.1 Leiocassis micropogon | reverse complement strand
ATATTATTTGTAGTAATAAGTTAGACAGAGAGTCCTGCCATACAGAAAGACAGGCAGACATGTACATGGGCTTCAACCTGAAATAATAATATCACTGATTACATTAAAGCTGGTCAGCTTATTTTTAGCTTAAATTTTTTAACTATTTCTACTCTTCCCCCCCCTCAATGATGGGTACTTATGCTAGTTTATTATATTTCTTTAACTTTCTGCAACAGTTTACTCGTAGGACCAAAAATACATTCCTATCCCTAAAAAATACAACCCTCTTTATCTTGCATTCAGCTGAACAATGACTGTGTCTTTGCTAAAACATGTCAGCAGCAGAACATTGTACGTATAACAACAACAACAGAAAGCCATTTGAAATACTGCAGTTGCTATGGGAGATGAGATGAGTGTGAGTTTATCTCTGTCTGTCTCCTTGTAATTTTTTTCCTGACACCAAATCTTTAAACAGAGATGAGAGGGGAATGACTCAGTGCTCAGAAATACATTATGATGCATCATTGAACAAGGTGCATGCTGGATTGCAGCCACACCAATGATTATATGTCACACTGATTTCATCAGTTTTATGCAATGTGTGACCAAATGTGCTTTGGTCGTTTGTCTGTCTTAATTAATGGAAATGTACTACAGATAGACACAGAGTCACTGCTGAAACACTGTAGATGGATCCTTACTTGAATCATCTGAGACCAGATAGAATGTTAGTTTTTATCATAAATTCAAATTCCAATTTTATTTGATTCATACACATTATATACAGTATGATAGTTATGACAGGTTGTTAATAGGGATATATGCAGTGAAATGCTTGTATGACCACCCATGACCTGAAAAAAAAAAAAGTAAAAACCAAATAAGAACATGAAATAAAAATATAATAAAACAAAAGAATCATTTAAAAGAAAAATTTCAAATAAAGAATAGAAAACATGAAATAAGTATATATGAATAAAAATTATACAAATATAGAAAATATAGAAAACATTTAGCTGTAAAATTGACACTATGTTTAAGCAATAAAATAGAACAGAAATGGAATTGAAATAGAAAAGCAATGTCTAGTCATGAGAAGAACAATGTGCATTCCAAAGTCAGGAATGCCGACGTATCTAAAGACATTTAGAAAAATGAGCTTGGCTATTTGAAATGCAGCAAGAAAGCAATATACAGTCAAATGAAGCGATTTAGGGAATCCATCTAGGACCATAATGGAGGTGTAGTTCTCAGCCATTGTAATTTGACATCATTGAAAAAGACCTCAGAAAAAAAAAAAACGCAAATTGCAGTGGTATTTTGTGTCACAAAAATCATGTTCCCCATTTACTCAGTCACTGAGTTACTAAATATATTAATTGTGCCATCTTAATCACATAAATAATCTTATAAATATTCTTTAAATATTCCTTATTTAAAGGAACCACTGTTTGCACTCTTGCTGTAGATAATGCTGTTATCCTTGCACCTTTTTGTTGTTTAAATATTGCGGTGATGTTAATTTGGCGATGCTACCGACATTGGGACAACGTTGGAATTAGCTAAATTAAATTAGTTTTTAAAAGTTGTGTTTTTAAAAGCTGTGATGTAACAACATCAGAACAATGTTGATAACATGATGGGATAACTAAAATCTTAAAAATAAAAATAACTAAAAATTATTAACACCAAACTGATGGCCTGAGTAGGAGTACTCCATGGTGACCACTGGACCACTAGTAATGTTAACAATACTAGTAAACAATAACAGCGACAAAAATATACTGGCAATTTACAGAATGTTAAGTTGAAATTTAATGAATGTTAAATTGAAAAGCAGACCAAAGAGGAAAAATGCTCAATGTCTGTTCTGTGCATTCCATGATCCAGTTTGTATGCTGTGCACACACCATATAACAGTACAGTCATTTCAGAGCTGATGTACATTATAGTAATATTTCCAAAAGAAAATTATACTGAAAGGTTTTAAGGAAACATTACAAATCTAAGCAATGCATAACGTGATAACTAGATACATGGGCTGTGTGTTGGAAGCCGGAACAGACAACAATCTCCAGTCGGAATTCTGAACCCGTTAAAATCCCAAATATTCTAATACTATTCTACAGTACATACTATCCTAAGTATGTACTGTATTTTGTTGTTTTGAGGTTACATTTGCAACATTGTGTTCGGGTTATTCATTTGATGTTATTCTCAATATCATTTTACTAAAGTCAACTTTTTAAAACAACGCTGTCTTTGAATGTGGCATGGTTGTTGGCGCCAGACGGGCTGGTCAGAGTATTTCCAAACCTGCTTATCTACTGGGATTTTCTGTCACAATCATCTCTAGGATTTACAGAGAATAGCAGAAACAGAAACAGCAGTTCTTAGAGTGAAAATGCCTTGTTGATGCCAGAGGTCAGAGAAGAATGGCCAGACAACTTCAAGCTGATAGAAAGGCAACAGTAAATCAAATAACTTCTTGTTACAACTGAGGTAGGCCAATGAATGTACAACACATTGAAACATGAACGGTACATGGGCACAGAAGACCACATATGAGGCTACAATTTGATTGGGCTCACCAACATTGAACAATAGAATATTGCCTGTTCGGATAAGTCTCTGCTGCGACATTTGGCTGGTAGGGTCAGAATTTGGTATAAACTACATCAAAGTATGGATCCATCCTGCCTTGTATTAACAGTTCAGGCTGTTGTTCCAACATTTGGAAAGCAACATTTGAATTTATGCATTGTATGTCTCAGGAGGGGCAGGGATCAACTAAAAAAGTGATAAAAGAAAGTGCCACAATCATACAGACTGTGTGGAAAAAGTTTGCCAGCTCTCACAAAGAGTTTTGTGTCACAAAACTCTTTGTATTCAGCTGGGATAGCTTCAGGAATCTGGGTTTCAGGGCTTTTAATATTTGTGGTGGCTACAATGATGATGGATGTGTGTAGGCAGTTAGCCAAACAATATCAGACCAAAAGATAGTGCGTCACTTTTTCGATGAGATCTGTGGATTATGTATTTGCATTCATTCGAAACCCAAGACAATAGGGACAACTGGGTTGAAACTCTGATCAGGAATGAGACGCATTCAGTTTATAGTACACTGACAGGAAGCATGACAAGTTTTGAGTGATGAGCTACAGCACCTCTTCCAATGGGGCCCCCATCCAGACTGAGAGCACTTTGAGTGGGTGTTGTAATGGTAGGAGGTTGAGATATAGTTTCTCTGTGATTGCATGGCAAAGAAGTTACCCACTGCACAGTCGATCAGCACTGTGAGTAAGAAGAGTTTCATTAAGTTCTAGGTATATCTAGGACTGTGAAATTCAAGCGCAAGGTCACTCCTCAGATAGTCTGGTCTTTTTGACTGGAGATTTCATGATGCACTGAGCCACTTGATATTGAGGATTGCATAAGTAGGAACAGAGTTTGTGTTTTGTGTTTTTGCAGTTTTTTTTTATGCCTTTGGTGCTCTACATCTTTCAGCTCAGCTTATCTGAGCTGCAGAAGTTTTGGCAGAAACTGGGATTGAGTGATCAGGCATATGCAATGCTGATCAAGCTGTTAAGAGAAATGGACATACTAATACAATAATCAAGGGAGATTTCATAATCCTTAGCCCTGCTAGGCTGCTGCTTTCAGTGTGGTTCATTTCACTCATATTCTGTTGTGAGGATTCAGAAACTGAGCACAGACTTAACAGCACTTTGATTCCCATGTTTCAGTGTCAGCATGCATTCTCCAACCTCCGTACTGTCAGGAGAGTGGTCAAAAATCTGTTATGAAAAACTGTTCATAAGGTTCCAAATCCTCCCCATCTTTATTACCATATAGCCATTCCTCATGTAGGTACTTTATAAATGGGCAGAGAAACTGTACTGTCTTGAGATGCTCTGAAACCTCCTCTAGACTAGAAAAATATGGTGAACATTAAAGCATAAAAGCCTTTACTCTCTGAATTTTTCATAGAAAAACTCTCTCTCTTGTGCTTTTTTCATCACTGTATTCCGCTTCTGTTTTCAAACACCTGTTGTGTTATTAGGTGTGTCCCAAAGGAAAGGCACGTTGTGCAATTACAGATGGCCATCTTCACAGATGAACTAACTTACAGTACCCTTTTTAGATAGCACACACAGTGCTGTAGTTACATCAAATAAATAATTATTCAATCAGAATTGTTAACATAATCACAGGTTAGGTGGGATTGAGACTGACAGGGCTATCAGGATTAGTAGAAATAAGTAGGACAGTTAAATATGCAATGTACTATTTACATAATAATTTACAGAACTAGTGATAATCTGTTTAAAAGCCAAAAATGTCATATTGATTGATTAGTGGGCTTAGTTATACTCCAGTAATTCATTAACCATAAAAGGCTCACAACAGGTTAATAAGAGGGAAATCAGATGCCTAAAGTACTTATACATTATGGTAAAGGTTTTTAAGAGAGATTGGAGTGGCATGATGTGATCCAATAGAATGTTAGAGAATCTGGTCAAAAATAGAAACTTACCAGATGACCCATCAAAAACAAGCAATTAAAAAGGCCAAGGAAACCAACCCATACATGAATAATTGATGAATAAAGATAAGGCAGTGGTGGAAGAGAGGAAATTGGGAGCTGTCATTCAACTAGGCCAAACCAATCATAGTGGATCTAATGAATATCTAATGAATATAAATAGAAAAATTGGATCAAACAAAGAAACAAGAAGCGATAAGGTGAATGTCAGGTACAATATATAACCCATGTTGAATTAATGAAGGGGGAACTTCATGGGGCATCTGTCTGTCGGACCAGCCGGTTCAGATTTGTCTGTCTAAGTGTGTCTTCAATAAACTTGATTTGCTTTTACTCTACTCAAAGTTGCTCAGTGATTGAGAAGACTAAACTGGTTGAAGTCTTCAAAATTTGCCATGACATGCTTAATAGTCAGCAGATGGAGAAATTCCTACTTCAAATACTACACACCGCTGTATTTACAGTATGTAATGCAATGCCATGCAGAAATGTAGTTCAGTAGGAGTACAGATATTTGCTGTATTATGTAGTGGTGGAAAAATAAAAAGTATCCTCTAAACTTCCTTCCACAAGCCAATTGGCAAAAGCCAACTTTTATTAACACTGTCATGGTTCCATGCACTTCCTGTTTAACCTGCATGGAATACAGCCTCTGTGTCTGCCCTGCTACCTCCGCCTGATAATCACCAGTGTGTGTTCTAAGCTAAGCCATACTCTGCCTCTGAAATATGTCTCACTCTGTTCCAATGTGCCTTCTCAGTTTACTCACATGCTGCTTCCTTATGCCTACAACTCCATCTCCTTCCAGCCCTTACTCCTGAGCAAAGTGAGCTCAAGAGTCAGAGCCAGAGTTCAAGTCCTTATCCTCACTCTCTTGCACAGTTCATGCACTATTATTGCTGTTCCAATAAATGTAGACTTTATCTGGTGTCTTGCATTTGGGTCCTTTTCTGAGTCCTGTTACAAAAACGTGTTTAGTGGTATTGTTTTGGTAAGGGACTTGGCTTGTCCCTGTAGAATTTTATGACTCATGAAGAATTAAATGTATCAAACAAAGACTTGGATACATGTGCAAGTGTTTAATAACTTTACATTCCTATATAAACCTGATACTGGTAAGTTTGGTCATTTTTTTACTACAGGTGTTTTATTTTTCTTTAATTTTAGATGCTAACCTTCAAAATAAAAAATGTTTGCATATATTTTAAACAGCCTTGTGGCCACAAGAAGTAAAAAAAAAAAAAAAAACATGTAAATGATATGAAACCTGATATAAGGATAATACAGAAATACAAAATAGATTTATTTTTTTACCTTAAATACATGTCACACTTTAAAAAGTTTATTTTTAAAAATCACCTTACTCTTTTGCTACATTAATTATATAATGGCTATGATTCACATTACAGTGCCCTTTTACCAGTCCATGAACTACTGCAATCTGTTAAAACATTATAGTTATAAATTTACTGGCAACTTTATCAGGTGCACCTTGCTAGTACTGGGTTGGGCCTACTTTTGCCTTCAGAACTGCCTTAATTCTTCGTGACATTGTTTCAACCAGGTGTTAGGAACATTCCTTAGAGATTTTGGTCTATATTGACCTTGTTCTATATTATATTCAGATATTATTATAATTACATTCATTATGCAAATCTTTCACTCACTGCATCCCAACTGTGCTCTATTGGATCGAGATTTTAGTCCTACATCCAATCATACATTACTGTACAAAAGTCTTGAACCATGCATCATTTCTTTATATTTTGCTTCAAAATACTTTCTTGTACTGTATTCCTGTACTCAGGCTTGAGATTCTCCAGGCTTCCTGAATGATTGTCTTCGGTCCTCATTTTTGGCAATTTTTCTTTTTTTTCTAATTTTTAGTCCAGTCCCTGTACCTGACCAGTTGCAGATGTATATACATTCTTTGTTAAGTCACGCAGTGACCTATGAATCATTTAGGCATCAAAAAAAAAAAAATCTAACTTAAGGCATAATCCAGTGAGAAACAGGTGCATTCCAAAGACATCTCCATCTTATCAGCATATTGAATGAATAAATAAAACAAATCTATTGTGGAATATAGGTGACTAGTTATGCATTGTTACGAATTAGCTGAATTTGGCATATTTAATACCCCAGTTATATGTATTATATATGTAGTAGTTATATGTTATATGTTAATGTAGTTCCAAATGTCCAATAAACATAAAAAGTGAAAGGAAAGACACACTAACCAAACCATTCAAGTAAAAACATTTTTTGCATTGATATGTACAAGTTGCATCTAGTCTGTCTGTCTGCCTGTCAGTTTGTATAATGTGTGTGTACTACAATAGAGTATAACAGCAACAAAATACAAATACTTGCAGTTATCATGGTAAAATGAAATAAATTAAATGTCACATTAATAATGACACTTGCAATTATTCATTTTGAGTTAGCAGGACAGGAGCTGAATTGAGGCGAGAAAAAATGAGAGGAACGAAAAAAATGAACATGCATTGTCTGCACTATAATTGACTACAAGGAATGAGGGTGACCTATTTATAGTTGGAAGCATGCATAATTGATAAAATATTAATACACCCCGAATATTTCAGGTTTTGTGCTACTTTGTCACACTGGGTTTTAAAGTAAAAGAGGGCACGAAATAATCTGTCTATAATTCCTTCAAACCACGAATGCATGTCAAAATTTAATTTGATTAGAATTATAACAGATTCATTTGAAAAAAAAAAGATTCAGCTCAGATACAACTGAGTAATTATTCTATTGCTATCTATTGTTATTTGTCTTATTTATTTATTCATTCATTCATTCATAATAATATCATTTTAGTTTGATGCAAGTGATATTCCAATTTACACTCACAAGGCACTTTATTAGGAACACCATACTACTGTATTAATGAGCAGGGCCTAGTTTTGTTCTCAAAATACACTCAGTTCTTCATAGCATGAATTCCACAAATGGAAACATTCAGATTCTGGAAACATTCCTTTGAGATTCTGGTCATGTCGACATTACCTATTACTAGATGAGACGACATTTGCTTTGTGACATGGTACATTATCATGCTGGAGGCAGCCATTAGAAGATGGGTAAATTGTGTCCATGACATGATGCACATGGTCAGCAACAGGCTGTGGGATTGATGACTCATTGACACGGATGGGCCGTAAGTGTGCTAAGAAATAATACCCCACAATATTACAGCACCTACACCAGCCTGCACTGTAGACACAAGACAGGCTGGGTCAATAGATTCATTCTGCTGGCATCAAATTTTTATCCTGCCATCTGTGTACCTCAGCAGAAATGCAGATTTATCAGACAAGGCTACATGTTTTCCAGTTTTCAGTTCGGTTCAGTTTCATTGGGACTGTGCCCATTTCACTATGCTTGTGGTGGATGCCTGAATCGCTGTATTTTTACTGCCTTTCCATCAACTTGTCTGGTCACTCTCCTTTGACCAGTCTTACCAGCAAGGCTTTTCCATATGTGAAACTGACATTTACTGGGGATTTTTTTTTTCTTTTTAGCACCAAGAGATTAGCAGTTATAGAAATACTCAAATGAGTCTGTTCCAACAATCACATCATGATAAAAATTACTGAGATCACATGTTTTCTCTTTATAATTATATACTCAGTGTATATTTCTCCAATCAATAAGGTCTCTTACTTTTTTTTCTTATTTTTTCTTCTTTTCTGCAATTTTTAAATCAAAATTTTCAACTCCCAAACGAAACAGTAGTACTACAAATCTGATGATAGCAATTAACAAAATACTCAGTTACTGTATTTTTTATTTTTTATCTGTCTTTACTTTAATTGAGTATTTTTACTTCTAATTAAACTTCTACTTCTAAAAAAATTGCACTGTTACTTCCTACATTTTAAATATTAATTTGTTTTCAGCTGCCAATCACTAGGCCTGCAATGATTACTTGACATCATGTCTGACAGACATCACAGTAGGGACCAGGGTTGATGCATTAAATGATAAAACCATATAGATGTTTATTTGTAAGCGCCACTGCCACTTCTGTTGCCTGCCATTATAACAATGACTTAATGACTGATAATGACTGACATCTACGACATAATGACTGCATTACGTAATAATGAAGAATAACGTATAACACTGGAATGGAGAGCGAATCAAGAAAAAAAATTTTGAATGTATGGAAGCATTTTCCTGAAAATAGACAGATTGCAGACTCTGTACAGCAGAGTTGTCATTTCATTGCAGCATTATTGCATGAGCCTGTGAAATGCAGGCACGCATAACCATGATATGTAACAATAATCCAGAAGTGTATGTTTCAGCGAGTTAATCTAATGCATCACATAGATACCTTGTAGATCTTATCTTCAATGACCAACTGCTTCATGCTTTAATAAAACAGCTATAATGTTGGAATCATAATGTTTATATCAGACAACAATGTCTCATAGATGATTCTAGCTAAGCAAAGGCTGCTTCAGTTATTTTAGCTAATGCATAAAGAGCAATAATAAATCAGTAAATTATATGAGTAGCTTACCCTGTCTTATCTTCTTCCCTATTTCTTGCTTCAAATATAGGGTTCATTCTAAAGTAAAGCACTTGCAATTAATGTTAGCTAGTTACACTGTGGGTTGGTTTCTATGAATAATTCAGTTGTAAAATATTTAATTAGTTAAATGGTTTAACTGGCATTAGGAAGGACAACAGGGTGACATTCACAGGTGTGCAAACTTGAGCGGGTGAAGCTAAACATGCACTCGAGCGGGTGAGGCTAAACAGGAGTGGCACTCACAAGAAGGACAGACATTATCATAGACTAATTGGAAGAAATAATTAACAGATTATTTGACTACCAAAAGAATAGCTAATTGCAGCTCTAACAAACACACAGAAGTGCATTTAATTTCTAATATAAACATAAGCATTTAGGCAGTGACTCAGTCCATATCACAATTGATCTATCTATCTATCTATCTATCTATCTATCTATCTATCTATCTATCTAATGTTAATAATAATATGGCATCATTTAAGATGTATTTTAATCTATAAATATCAATAAAAAGACTTGATAATATACAAAAGTTAATAAGCTCAAGCACTTAAGAACATCAACTTGCTCTCATCCAGAAATTTGTTCCTCTAATTAATAAGAGATAATGATGTACTTTGTGCCTGAAAATCCCCATTGCCCTGCTGGATTTAAAATAGATCCCCAGTTATGTAAAAAAAATAAAAATTATATAATGATTACATATAAAACATTATTATAGTCAGGAAATCAAAGTGTCAGAAACAAATCAGATATCAGATGCAAATACAGGTCCACAAGGAAGATACCAAAGGAGGAAACACATGAAGAAAAACTTGGAAACTTTAAACAGGCTAGGGTCGGATGACAATGCAAACAATGTTAACTGGGACACTCTATATCAAGATTCAAGAAACAGGAACAGGGTCAAATAATGGTATTATTTAGAACAATGTGCTTGGTAACATGCTGGCTTAGACTGGGCAGACACTACATAGATTCGGCCTCATTTAAGCCCTGAATAATTCGCTCCTGCATGTAGTTGTGTGTTTCCCCATGCAGTAATTTATTTATTTAAATTATTTTCTTGTAAGTTAATTATTTCTTTTCTTCTATTCATTCGCATCTGCATTTATGCACATATCTGTAACATTTTATATTGAAAACTTTTAGATTTTTTTTTTTCTTTGAAAAAAGTGGCATGGTGGCTTAGTGGGTAGCATTGTTGACTTGCAACCTTCACTATTGGGGATTTGAATCTAGCCTCCAAGTCTGTGTTCTTCCACAGTCCAAAAACATGCAGTCTACCTTAGTTGGCATTTCCAGTTCCTGTAGTGAGTGGATGTGTGTGCTTGTGCCCTACAACTGGATGTCACCCTTTCCTGTATGTACCATGCCTCATGGCATGTACCATGCCCCCATGACCCTACACAGTATAAGTGGTATAGATAATGAATGGATGGATTGGCTTTCTTTTTCCTTTACGTAAAAATGCTTGTTATATTGAACAAGAAAGAAGAACTATTCTTTCATTGATTCTATATTTTGCAACATGAGTGGAGTTGCATCACAAATGTAACACAAAATTATTAATTCATCCATTATTTCTGAAGTTTCCTAGCAAGAAGCATGCGCTACAAACATGGACACCAAGGATGCCCAACATGCTTGCACAAGGTCACATTCACCATTCACAAGTTCTGATTAAACACAGCTATAATTCTGTTTGTGTTATGGCAAATAAAATGGCAAGTTCTGTGTTAAGGATATTACCAAGCAGACAAGTCCAATACAGTATTCCAGAGGCAAGGTCAAAAACGGGCAGGGTCAATAAATAAATAATAATAAATAATATTTCACAATGGTGCAAGATAAGGTGCAGAGACTGCTTATATTGTGTGAGTGATTAGAAACAGCATTAAGAGAGTTACAGTGACATGTGTTAAACATTTTACCTAGAACTGCTTTCTCAAAGAATGAAAATCGTATGCTAGTTTTGCAAAAATACTAAAGCGCCTGTCCTGAAGCTGTAAGTGTTAAAGTCAACAGCAGGGGTCAGAGCTTTCTCTTTTAAAGTTCCACAGTTCCCACAGTGTCTCAGGGTTTAAGTCTAGGCTGTAAACATACAGTATGTAAGGGTTCATTCAAACCTTTTTATTAATAGTTTTAATACTCAATAAGCATACCCTTATAATCTCTCTCTCTCACTCTCTCTCTCTCTCTCGGAAAAGTCTCAAAACAGGTGGAAAATCTATACAAAAACAGAAAAACTATTCTTCCTAGCCTGCCAGCGGTGGTCAGTGTAGTGGGTGTCCCCCACCATGTAATAGGAGGCGGTGTCATCATCAACTTTTATGTCATACTATAAGGTAATAATACTGTATATCTGCTGAAACATTGGAGCAGCGTGAGGAGCACCAGCGAGTTGACTGCACACTCCATTTGTGGGTAATGGCGGCCCGCGGACATCAGGATCTGCTCGTGGACAGAGACATGGGTACCCTCTAGTGCCTAATATTTCCTGAAACTTATGTTTCTGCTAAGGGGCTTTTGGGGGCAGTTCATTTAAAACTACAGACAGCCGATGGCTTGGGCAGACGTGCCTGGGCATTCTTCTTGTCATGTCTGAATATGAGTGAAAGGGAAGAAAATTCAGGCATGATCTTATTTTTATTTCACTTAGAAAATTAACAGACATTTTGGAGGACTCTATAACTCATATAAACCTGTTTAAAAAATAGCACAATATATGAACTTTAATCTGTTTGTGCAGTTGATTGGCTTATATACAGTATGCAAAACAATATAAAGTTCCTTGTAAAAAAAAAATTTCAATGTCATTTTTTTCTAGTCAGAAATGGCAGTTTTGAGTAATCAGTGGTACTACAGAAACTGTGACAAATGGACTTATAACTTTGTAAGAATGTTTTCTCTTGGACAAGCTGCTTTCTAAAGATTAAAAATCATATTAACAGACAGAAATTTTAAATGTGACTGTCAGACTTGAAAAGGTATAAATAACTTGTGATAAATATGATACTGTAGCTTAAATAAGTGTGCAACTTTTAACACAAATGAATCATGCTATTTCCCTTATTAGATTAGAAAATGTTGTAGGACTTACGTGAATGGCCCTCTCCTGGCTCAGGTCTTATTTGAATGATTATTATCAGTTTTTAGATATAAATGGTGAAATCTCCATGCATATCAAGGTAAAACTTGGTACCTTTGAATTATGGAATTTCTGAAATCTTTGTAAAATATTTATAAACACGGTTAAACAATTTCCAAGCTGATGACATATCGCAAAAGCAGATGGGAGACACCAAGTTAATAAAGATGAGAAATGTCTAAGAGAAATTTGCATCCAGCTTTAATCAAATCATGAAATTTATCTTAGTTTAGTTAAACCTTTTAATTGATCATTTTTTCGTGAGTAAAGGCAATCTGTACGGTTCATAGCAACAGAGTGTTGTGATCAACTGGGATGTTTGGATGCTGTTGCCCCTCTTTCCTCATGTGTTCATTAAAGATTGTTGATGGTTGGTTGGTTGGTTGCTTTACATCACAGGCTGCCCTCACCTCTGTGTTACCATCTGGCTCTCTCTTGTAGTTACACTGTCATAGCTATTCTTGCTAGAGTCCTTGCTACCTTCAACTCTGCACACAATCTACATTGTCCTTAACCATTACAAGTCAATGGGCAAACCTAGTAATATGTTATCTCTCTCTCTTTCATGTGCTTTCTCTCTCTCCGTCAAGTGACACATGCTGCTTCTGAGATACCAGTGATCAGGAACCCTTCTGCTCTTTAAACCTTGTTTGTTCCATACTGATGTCATACATCTAGTTAGAGTTTCATAATTTGGAAAACAACTGTTAATGTTGAGGATCGCCTCATATGGACTTTGAAATGATGAAGATGGCTTTGGACTGCAATTGATTTGACGTCTAAAACAGTTTGACCATAAAACACACATTCTTAGATATTTGGGTTAGTCCTTCAACACCCCCCCCCCCCAACCCCAAAAAATTATAAATGTATATGGCTAGATAAAAGCATCTGCCAAATACCTAAATGTAAAATGTAAATGTTTAATCACCCTGGCTGATGTCACCCAGATGAGCATGGGCTCCATTTTGAGCAAGATGTCTTTCTTATGTCATCTCATAGTCATTTTCCTTTCAACTATTACCTCCGTCTTGCTTATAAAGAACAAATTTCAGAATTTTAAAATTTATTTCTGGAACTTATATATTTCTGTTAAGTTGTTTGTGACAATGTCCGTTGTTAAATGTGTTAATGTGCTATACAAGTAAATTTGGATTAAATTAAAACGGGGTGGGGGGTGGATGGGGGCGTTTGTCAGATATTAAAACCTTTTTACAAAGACGTGCAGTTCAATATGACTCACAGGCTAGATTTACATTTTTTAAAAATCATTTGCATGTTGGTAATAAAAATTGCATTTATTAGCTTGTTGTAAACATTGCATGGATAATTATTGTGGAAAATAAATGCAAAGTGCCAAATTCATTTGTGAAATGAATGTCATCTCACATGCATTTAAACTGAGAAAGAGCCTCTCTCTCTCTCTCTCTCTCTCTCTGTCTCTCTCTCTCTCTCTGTGCATGTGTGTGTGTATACAGAAATGATTGCTGGCTAGACTCGGTGTCTCATTTCTTATGCTATATTCTCTACACAGTACTTTAAAATGAGGCCAAGAGCATAGTGTGCAGGTGTGAAAAAGAAATAGGCCAGAGGAGATATAGAATGTGAATAATTTCAGTAAGTGTGTCAGTTAGACACAAATTATATGTAATAGCATTTTCAGGAGAAAAGCGAATGAGTTTTGACAGATGCAGATATGCAGTCTGAGCGTCCTGTTAGGTTTCCTGTTGTACTGTCCATGAACTAAGGCATGGCCTTTAACCCTGGATTTGGCTATGATGATACTGTATGAATCATGACTGATCTTCAAGATCCCAGGATGTTTCAGGTTTACAATGACCATTTAACCACTACACACAGGGTTGACCTACCTTTATACACACACACACACACAAACACACACACACACACACTCACCGCCATCATCCTCATCAAAGGAGTTCATGCACGGGAAGTAAATTGCAAGAGCCTCAAATGAGGCTGACAAACTGATTCGGCTCTGTGAGCGCTCCATGTAGAGTCCCGAGGCGGGCGTGGGCGCTGCTTCCGATGGCTTGGGCAGACGCGCCTGGGCATTCTTCACGCGAAGCACGGCACGCGGCGTCTTGGCAGACTTGTGACAGCTCCCTTGCCAGCAGACAGGGAGGAGAAAAGGAGACGCTGGAAAGAAAAAATGAGAGCAGTATTACAATGTTTTCCTCCTTTCCTTCCCCACTGGGCAAATGAATCCCAAAGTTCCTCTCAAGAAATGATGGTCAGATGATGTTGTTTTTATTATTCCTTTTGACTGGGGAAAGGTCTTTAGGTTGAGTGATAACCAGATGAAACAGGAGAAAAAACAGGCAATCTCATCTCAGGAGTGAATGTCCATAGTTGTTGAAGACAGCAGGATCTATTGCTTTTTGATGTTCAGCCTGATCTGTGCTTATCCCTCTCTGCTTGCTATGCTGGAGATATAAATGGATGGCATGACGAGGCAGCTCATCAGAGGGAGGAGGAGAAACGGCAAGAGAAAACTGGAGAGAGGGCGGGAGAAGTAAGCGACGAAAGGAAGATGAAAAAGCTTATACTATTCAGGCAGTCTGAGGCTGATTCAGTTCATTCAGCAGCAAGCTCTTTGTAGAGTCAAAAGGGGGAGGACATGCATAAAGCTGTTGCTGGGATTCAGAGGAGCAGCCAATCACTGGATGGATAATGGAGTGGGGGGAGTTTTCTAGGGCTACGGCTGTGTGAGAATCTTGGATGTAAGATTCACTTCTTTCCTTGTGTGTATGTATGCATATGTGTGTGTCTGTGTGTGTGTGTGTGTGTGTGTGTGTGTGTGTGTGTGTGTGTGTGTGTGTGTGTCACAGAGTCACTTTTTGACATATTTGATAATATTATGATGATATATTATTCATATTATATTAATATAATATACTGTACATCATACTATTTTTCTTTTCCTGAAGGGTATATACATTTCTTGCTGACGCTGTACACATATTCTCTCTCTCTCTCTCTCTCTCTCTCTCTCTATATATATATATATATATATAGACTGATATATTTTTATATTTATTTTATAAATTTTATATAATTTTGATGAAAAGCTAATTAAAACTCCAAATTCAGAATATTAGAATATTACTTAAGGCCAATAAAAAAAGATATTTAACACAAAAATATGGAACTACTGTAAAGTATGAACATGTACAGCACTCACTACTTGGTCTGGGCTCCCTTTGCATGAATTACTGTGGCATGGAGGCGATCTGTCTGTAGCACTGTTAAGGCGTTATGGAAGCCCAGGTTGCTCTGATAGTGGGCTTCAGCTCTTCTGCATCATTGGTCTGGTGTCTCTCATCTTCCTCTTGACAATACCCCATAGATTTGGTATTGGGTTTAGGTTGAGCAAGTTTGCTGGCACAGGGATACAATGGTCATTAAACCCGGTATTATTATTTTGGCAGTGTGGGCAGGTGCCAAGTCCTGCTGGAAAATGAAATTAGAATGTCCATAAATCTGTTTAGCAGAGGGAAGCATGAAGTGCTTTAAAACGTCCTGGTAGACCTTGACTTTGGACCTGATAAAACATAGTGGACCAACACCAGTAGATGACATGGCTCCCCAAATCACCACTGACTGTGCAACCTTTACACTGGACCTCAAGCAACTTAGATTCTGTGCCTGTGTATTTTTATTGCCATCTGAAAAGAAGATTTTGGCCAACTGAGTAACAGTCCTGTCATTTTTGCCCAGGTAAGACACCTCTGACATTGTCTCTGTTGGCTTGACAAGGAATGCAACAGTTGTAGCCCATGTCCTGGATATGTCTGGTGGCTTTAGAAGCACTGACTCCAGCTGCAGTACACTCCTTGTGAATCTCTCCCAAATTTTCACAATCCTATCTAGGCTGCAGTTATCCCTGTTGCTTGGGCAGCTTTTTCTACCACATTTTCACTTCCATCACGTGTGGGGTGTCAATGATCATATTCTGCACAACTGTCAAGTTATCAGTCTTCCCCATGATTGTGTAACTACTGAACCAGACTGAGGTGTTTTGAGTCAATTAGCAGATATTGGAGACTCATGATGTCACACTCTGGTCAGCCAATTATTAGCGGATTAGAATGTGACAACATGAGTCTCCAATATTGAGCTTTTTAACAATATTATAATTTCCTGAGATACTGAATTTTGGGTTTTCATTAGCTGTAAGTCATAATCATCAAAATTAAAAGAAACAAACAATTAAGATAT
>JAOVVA010000004.1:25383924-25417235 GCA_028565275.1 Leiocassis micropogon | reverse complement strand
AATGATCCATTTCTTTGCGTGTGATTGTTTAGTTTCGAGTGTCCGATCTTTATTGTCAATAAAGAAAAGCATGAATTCGAATAGGTACTTTCCTATTATTTTCCACTAACTCCCTCCCGTTCATTGCGCCCCACCTGTCATGTCTGTATTCCCCACACTTTGAGAAGCACAGGCATAGAGTAACATCTACTTGATATTTGCACACGATATTTTTTTAAATCATTGTTGCTACTTCAGAAATGTCAACGTTTACTGTCTACTGTTTCTCTTCCCACTACCTCAAGTCATACCTCATCACTAAAAAAATAAAAGTACTATAACGTGTTACGTTGTCGTGTTACGCTGTTCTTTAGCTCTTTGTTTGCTCATTTGCACATGCACTTTGTTGTCTGTTGTCTATTGTTGTCTCTTTTTTGTAAAGAAATAAATAGTTTTAGGTTAACTTAAAAATGTAAATCTGTCATATCTGAGCTAGTCAGCTAATTAGATCCCTTAGTTAGCTAGCTGGTTCCGGTAAAGTGTGTTGGTAATTTATGTTGTGTTGTTAATTTATGTTGTTGCATGTATGTAGCACCTTGGTCCTGAAGGAACGTTGTTTCGTTTCACTGTGTATTGAACTGTATATGGTTGGAATGACAATAAAAGCCTACTTGATTTGACTTGATCTGATATGCACAATCAGGCGTAGCTCAGTGGGTAAGGTCTTGAACTACTGAAGGCCCCAGGTTCAAACCCCAGCATCAGCATGTTGCCACTGTTGGGCCCTTAAGCAAAGCTCTTAACCCTCAGCTGCATTAGATGTGCAATTAAATAAAAATTTAAGTTGCTCTGGATAAGGTGCCTGCAAATGTTAATGTTGGTAAAATGCTGTGTTGAATTTTGGGCAATACTGTGTTTATGCAACATGTCATGACAATCATGCTGTCTTTCTGTCTATGGAGGCTGTGATCAAATTTGCCGTGATTCTGAAAACCTCCACATGATAGGTCAGTTGGTCATCAGATGGTCATCGTGGTTAATTCTACTGCTTCAAAAACTGTATGTCACACCATCATTCAGAAGAATCAACTGCCGTTGTATTTTAGGGGCCCCAGGTAGTCAGGAGCCCTTGGAATCATCCTCAAACCCAAACACACACACACACACTTTACTGCACCCTTGGCTTATATTTTTGAAAGGTTTGTATTTTGTTTCATGTAATAATTCGTCCACAATAGAGGAGTGCCAGTGTGGGTGGGAATGTGTTATCTGGCTTGTGAATGAGCAGATCTTGCGTTCAGTGACTACAAACTGTTTACAGATGTCTAGAGATTTAAAAATTTTAAATGCATGCAAAGTTATGTAATCAGTAAAAAAAAATAATAATTTACACTTTGCGTGTATGTGCATGAAGTGCATCAAGATTTGTAATTCAGGCGTGGGCTCCTGAGTTATATGGATCTGTGTTATTTATCATTATTAATTTTATTCAAACTCTTGCCATCGTGATCTGATTTCTTCCAAAAGGGTTCCCTTTCTTTCCCTTTCCTTTTTTTCCCATCTCTTCCCTGTGCCATTATATTTCAACAATGTATACAGATTTTTAGTCAAAACACAACAAAAGATGTGCAGGTCACTACTGTAGGAGACACAGATTAACCGATCGTGAACCTTATGAGATGGCGCCCCTGTCCTAGCATGCAACATGGTGTGACATATCTTCACCTTCTGCATTCGCCTTTACTGTCTATAAAGTACGATACTAAGAGCAGTGTGGTCTTTTATACATTAAACAGTCTCCACTACACCCTGCTGGCTAATTCTGTGCATTGTGTGTTTACGCTAGTCTTGGAAACTGTTTTTCATGTGTAAACACTGTCTTTCCTCCCACTTACTTCCATTTTTCCTAATTTCCTTTCTCCAATGATTTATTTACCTGTGGTTCCAAAATTACTGTAAGCGAAAATATTCACACTTGTATTTATATTATTATATAAAAAGCTTAATGTTATTGATAAAAGACCTTGCAAGACAGAGACATATATACAAGGGTTGTATAACCGTAACTGTTTTAGAAAGAGACATATGTTCAGAATTAAATATAAGGAAAACAAACATTAGACATATAATTAAGAACTTAATTATGACATCCATGGTGCTGGCATGATTTATACAAATACTACTGTAGTTGATTAAATTGGTGGTGGTGATGATGATGATGATGATGATGATGATTAGACCCCCACTATGTCTCAAGTTCTGAAGCCTGTGATTTTGGCTGGCCTTTTGCATGCGCCAAACTGCCAACCACCTCCTGGCAACAGTTACTATAGTGATTAATTACGTCATCCTACGATGGTTGCCATAGTCCTGGTGACGTCAATTGCCCTGTAGAATGCCTTGGAAACCCCGGATAAGGGTTACTATGGATACTGGCTGGGGTGGAGCTTAGAGGAGGCGGAAGTGTTAACGCAGGCGGAAGTGGTACTGCCCTGAATTCCCTCAGCAGCGAAACGGAGGACGGACTGATACTCCAAGCATTTAGAGACCAAAAGTAGGACTCGAAATATATTTAAATGTAAGTTTAATTTGTCATTGATTTAACTGGTGTTGCACTGTAGACTTTGAAATGTATTGAGGGAAACGCTGGTTCATATGTGCCTCTGAATCATGTCAGGGGCGGAAGGTGGTTTGGGGCTGGGTGCAAGGACTCTTTTAGGCCGAAGCGTGTGATAAATGGCGAGTATTTTGTCCTCAGTGAAATGTCCAGTTTCCATTTAGACTCGAGTGGTCCACATTCTGTGTTATTTACGTACTAAACAAGTACGCAACAGCAGTAAACAAACATCTTCAAATGAAAGGGAGAGTCCATGACTTTTTTTTTTCATTCTGGACGTCGTAAAAGCTAGAAGGCTAGCTAGCTAATGGCCTTCGGTATCGGAAGAAATTTACAGCGCGGCAGTGACCAAAGGCCTTTATTATAATTTTACGCATTTCATTACTGAGGATCATGCTTTCAAACTAGGCTTTTTATTGGATGTGTTTTTTGATTCCCTGTTTTAACAGATTCTGCAAGGGAATGCAAGAGGGCGTAGGTAGCTGGCAGCTTTTCACAGGGGAGGCTACATTGTTAGCCCGCTTGCTAACAAATAGGAGCGGAGCTGAAGGCGCTGCACTGCAGTGTTAACTAGCTGGTTGTTTCAAAACGGTTTTCGACGATCGCACTGCATTACGAATCGGATTGTAATAAGGATCGCACATTAGCACTGTACTTCACTTTTTAAGTTCTTATATAAAATAATCCAGAAATCATAGAATTTAAATGATAGGTTTACGGAATTAGGCCAGACATTTATGTGGGCCGCCGTGACTGTTCTCTTATTATCGAGCTTAAATAATTCTAACTGCGTTACATAATTGATTTTTTTTTCTTCCGAATAACATTTAAGCGAAAAGTGATTTTCATCTCAGGTCTGGCCTGCCAGTGGCAGCTAACGTCAGCATATCTGTGCAGTAAGCAGGTCACTGATTTGGTATTTTGCAACTCCTGCATTGTTACCTAGAAGTGTATCGGTGATCGCAAGAGTTTGAGTTGATTCGTGCGAGTAGCCGCCGCCCTGGGCGTTGTCACGGATATGCAAACACCTTAGCTAATACCCAGATGCCTAGGAACGATTACATCACTGGGCGATCACAGCTACCTTCGCTCTCGATGCTGTTACAGCGCGCTCGGTCCGCGAGACTCGGGAGACATGCGGTCGCACTGGGAAGCTTTCTGGTAGATTTGTAGTTAAGTTACACGGGCTTTGACAGCTTCTTTCCCTTGTACTTTCTTTTTAAATACATTTTTTTGTGAACAGTCTCTACATTAATTCCTTGTATCAGCATATTTTAACTTTATACTCCAGGTAGGAGTGGATTGGGGCAAAATCACAACATGACCACCATGCATCTCAAAATAATAATAAATTATAATAGTGTAATCATAATGCTATCTGTTTATTCCTTAAAATATTCCAAGTGACTGACTTTGAGAGCAGCTTGTTTGTAAGCAGGGAATTAAAATATTTTTTTAACACCTATATTTAAGGGATATACTACTGAGATAACGTAATTGCTTGTACTTTTACAAATTAACCATTTACAGTGGTGCTTTCAGATTTGTTTTTGATACTGTGTATCTCTAAAGTGATGGCATTGATTAGATTGCACCCAATTAACACATATGTTAACTAATTTTCGTAGTAAACCTTTGGGGTTAGTTTAGACTGCAGAAAAGAACAGCGGCGAAGACTTTCGGTAAGTCATGGTGTTTATCGGGAGCCTGTTCTGGGAACACTGGGTGTGATGCAGGAATACATCCTGGCTTGAACACATTTACATGTAGGGTCTATTTAGCAAAACCAGTTTACCTGCTACTACAGTTTTTGAGTTGCCTTTTTCATTTTTATTTTCAGCCCGATTCAAGTTGCTCATGACTATCTATTTATTCCAACCACAGAAACTGCAGTGATTTTATTTTTTTTTGTGCCTGAATGTGAGCAAAACACCGCATGTCTTTAGAATTTCTATTATTTTACACAAAATGCTTAATGCAGCAGTTTGTGCTATAGTGGTCATGTAGTGCTACCTCACTTTTTTTTTTAACAGTGAAAGCATCGAGAATTATCTAAATATATTTTTCTTTCTAACATTCATAACTTGTGTGTCGACACATGAATGACACCTCAATGTTTTTTTTTCTTCGGGATTAAATATCAAAGAGTGGTGTAATTGGGGCAAAAATTTAATCTGCTCTTGCCAAGATTCATCGATTAAAAACCAAACCCAAGTGGTTAATAAGCTGTTTATTACCCAAGTTACCAGATATGATTTGTGCATGCTTCTGCATGTTGCAGTGCTTTAAGCTCTGTATTAAATTCTTCTCTCATTTTGCCACTTTCCTTAACCACAAAACCACTTGAAATACGTGCAAAACACAACATGGTGTTCATAACCTGCATATAAACACAAGCTCTGTAGAAGAGGAACTGATATTCTTAAAAGAATGTTTTTAGCATTTATTATAAGATGTATTTTTCACATTGCTGTAAAAATGTAGTCTTAAAATGTAAAAATTGCCTTAAATGTAGTCTGAAATGCTCACACCAGAAAATGACTGTTGTAGCATTTCTTGCATCTAATTAAATGGAATTAAAATTATAGAGACATGTTTCTTAAATCTTCTTTAATAACTGATTTCCAATCATTTTTTTATGTTTGTATCTGCATATTTCATTTATTTTTTTGTTTTAGCATGCTTTATCCTGGTAATTTTAATTCTTAAATTTTTTTTATTTTTCTAGTAAATTAAATTGTGCTCTAGCAGAACAGTCTTAAGATTGATTTTAGATGATGTGCAAAAAATCTCTTCTGGATTAAGGTAACTAAACATCTGTCATCTTGTTGTCCAGAGAACCATTCTTTTAATTAAGCAGTGTCAGATGTAGCATAGTGTATTTGATAAATATGAATATGAATAGTTATTTCTGATCCTTTCAGATATTTATAGTAAAAATTAATTTTTCTTAGAGACAACTGTTATACACCGGTCTTAGGAGTGCTGGACTAAAGAGACAAGTTCTGTGCTTGAGTGAAAGTAAAGATACTATAGGTAAAAATATTACTCTAGTAGAAGTTCTGTTTCTGTTCCCTACCCCCCCACCCCCCACCCCCCAAAAAAAAGTTTAAATGTTACCATCTGTTCAAATGCTTAAATGTAAGTTCGTAAGATGTTGCCATTCCTCTATAGGTTTAATAACTGACCTCATTCGTTCCATGTTTGCTATTTCAAAATGGAAGCAAGTTAGAACAAAGAGCGAACTTGAGATTCTGCATGAAACCGGGCAAATCTGCCACAGAGACATTTGACAAGTTTACGGCGATGCTGCAATGAGTCGGTCAAGGTGTGTTGAGTGGCACACGCAAGAGCAAGACCATCACTGGAAGACAATTAGAGATCAGGAAGGCCGTCAACCAGTTCAGAAATTTCCCTGAAAATGTTGAAACCATTTGGCAAATTTTGCGCTATGATCGTCAGAGAACAATGCACTACTCGTATGGCACAGTCCATGCAATCCTCACATGCGATTTGAACATCCGGCAGGTTCGTCCTCAGGTTACTGACCCGCGGAACATCACTTCAAAGTCTGCCGAGAACACGTGCGGTGGGTGACCCGTTCTAAAAAATTTTTTAAAAAAGGCTTCATTGTGGAAGAGCACAATGAGCATTATTATCTCTACGACTGAAAGCATGACATTCGCAGCATTTGTCCCTAGGGGCTGGACCGTTAATAGCGGATTCTACCTGTAGGTTTTAAGGCGACGGAGAGAGGACATATATGGCGATGTAAACTGTTAACTTTTTAATACCCCTTATACTTTAGTAAAGTACAGATATTAGAAAAAGATAATTAAGTACAGTAACTGATTATCGTGTTAGTTTGTACTCCACTGGGTGTTAGCTTAGACAGTTAATTTCAGTTGAAGAACGTACACATGTTTTTAAAACAGCTTGGACCACTTGTCCACAATTAGCATAATTTACTAAAATGTTAACGACTTAAACTGGGACACGCATGACTTTAGATATTGTTTGTGTGTTTAGCTTACGGCCAGAGAGCCTGCAAAATCAAAAGCTGAACTGTGTTCAAATTAGTGTATGGATGCTCTGAAACAGCACTGTTTGCTGAATGGTGAACTGATCGGCTCCGATTGCAACAAAAGAAAGTAAACGTGAGTGTCGTTAACAGTCAGGGTTTGTGGGCTCAAGCCTTATTCAGTTTATATTACTGTTAATATTCTGTTAACCAAAGAGAGAAGTGCTCTCACACATGCGCACATGAAGCACAGAGCACTGTTCAGAGTACATTTGTCAAAAAAAATGTAAAAATACTACTAATAATGATAATGCAACTGAATGTTAGTCATTTTGGGGATTGTAAGCTTTCAAAAATGTCAGCAATGATCGTGACCTCATTAGTTTCAACGTGTTGGGACTTTGAGCTTGCTTTGTAAAGTGTGATCTTGCTCGGTACTGTTAATGAACATCTTCGAGTTGTAAATTGTGTAAAATGGTAAATTAGTTTATTTTTTTATGTTGTAAAACAGGTAAAATGCTAACAAAAACGTATATGAGTTACAACCAGATTATATAAATATTTTTTCCTCCTCACTTGGAGGAAAAAATGGTGGCATACCTTTATGATGTTCTGCAGTACTAACACTCCTATGCACAGGAGAGTTTTTTATTTATTTCTCCCTCACCTTTAAAAAATAAATTGAAAGTGTGCTTTATTGTCTCCACAAGGTCAAGAAAGAATACTTGTACTCCAGATATGGGTAGGTAATGTCTCAGGCAGAATCATCTCTAATCCACGGTCCTTTATGTTAGAGATGGCAGTTTGTCAAGTTTTTAAGGTATATTGATCTATTTTGAAAAGAGACGTATATTGAGACAGTTTAAAAAAAAAATAGTTTAATGTTGCTCTACATGAACCATTTCCTTATTTGTCATGTGAAACCATGACGGTGTTTACATTTCTCTTCTCCCACACTCTGTACAGCCCTTCTCCCTCTTCATCCATACACGGCCCCCCTTCCTCTCTCCCTCTGCGCCTGCATGTAAACTCGGTGTAACATTTTTGGTTTGAGCAATTGACTGCCAGTTTAACTGACAATTTAATGTCAGGAGTCAGGGAGTATTTTTCCCCCCTCCCAGCATGTGATGTGGTCTCTGAAACAGATGGAAACACATTCCCATAAGGATACGAGTTTAGTTCCTCTTTAGGTTCTCAGGGAGTATTGTAGGTTTCCTGTTGTTTGTGCCACGCAGATATCATCACAAGATCCTTAATTCATCTAAGTTGTGGCCTTCATAAATCAGACTTTTTGTGCAGCACAATGCCGAGATGCTTGGTCAGAGGGAAATCTGAGTAAGCCGTCTGCTTCCACTGCTATTTGTTCCAGATGTGATATTGGGTATTGTAGGTTATTTTGACTGTGTACAGGGGTCAGCATGGGCACTGTGGCCAGTCTGCAGCTACGCAGCCCATATGCAGGAAGCTGCAATGCATGGTGTTCATGGTGACATCTTTGTGTCATGGCCAGTGTTAACTTTATTAGCAATTTGTGCTACAGAATCTGTTTTGCGGGATCAGACGAAATGGACCAGCCTTTGCTCCCCACATCAATGAGACTTGGGCACTTGGACTGGTTTACACATTGTCATCCCTTGAATCGCTTTTGGCTGATACTAACTATTGCAGGGTGATGGTTGTTACGATTTGAAGACTATAAACACAAAAATAGAGGGGCTATACGACATACAATTTTTTAAGAAGAAAGAAGGCCAGATTGAAAACTTACAAAGAAATGTATGAGGTCGTGTAAGGTGTACATGCAATTGTAATACTATCCAGTTTAAGCAAGAAGTTGCTCAAATCACCTTTTATCCCCCTTTTGAAATTCACCAGATCATCTTGATCATGTCTATGTGCCTAAAGAGTTTCTGTCATGCGATTGGATGATTTAAGGAGCTGCATTAACATGTTGCAGTTGAATAGGTGCACCTAATTAGGTGTCCAGTGAGTGTATGGATAGATGGTATACCACTGATAATTCTCAGTGCCGGAAACCTGCCCGTATATTAAAACGCTGGAAAATCCACTGGACAATTTTTCTCTGTGAGGACATATTCTACTGTTTTTGGGTAAAATGAACACATTTTTATGATTCACATATTTTTATTAATAGCATGTATGCAGGCTGAAAATCAAAGTCCATTATTAAAAAACATTTTATAATTTAGGTTAGAGTATGAGTAAATTACTACTTGTACAGTATAAATACCATTCATCTTAGTCTAGTTCAGTACATGCATGTGGGAGAATGGTGACATTGTCCAGAAGATGATCATTGACACCCACAAGGAGGGTAGGCCACAGAAGGTCATCACTGAAAGGCCTTGCTGTTGACTGTGTGCCTTATCGAAGCTGTTTCTTGGAAAGTTGACTGGAAGGGAGGAAAGTGTGGTAGGAAAAGGTGAACAAGCAATAGGCATGACCACAGCATTAAGAAGATTGAGAGCATCACAAGGAGTGGCGTGGCGCTTAAGTCAGTGCGTCAAGCGCCGCCACCACACGGACGTCTTCAGGAACTAGGGTACAACTGTTTCATTCCTAGTATCAAGTCACTCCTAAACCAATGTCAGACGTATCTTATCTAGGCTAAGGAGAAAAAAAAGCTGGATTATTGCTCCGTAGTCCAAAGTCCTCTTTTCAGGTGAAGGTAAATTTTGCATTTCATATGGAAATAAGCTAACTATAACCCTCTGTCCCAGAGCCTGGACGAAATTCACCTTGCTTGACGTTCAATAACGCAGTCTGATGATTCAAATTAGGGGTGTCATCTGTCCGTGTTGGTCCACTGTGTTATCAAGTCCAGAGTCAATGCAGCAGTCTACCAGAAGAGGAAGATGAGAAACCTTCAACTCAACAATACAGATGTGCTGAAGGCTGTTGTGAAAGCAACCTGGTTTTCAATAAAGCCTCTGTAGTGCCACAGGCTGATTACCGCCATGCCGCATAGGTGCAGTAATTTGTTCTAAAGTAGCTTCATCCAAGCACATAACATAACTTTTCAGTATTTCTGCATCTGTAAATCATTCAATAAAAAAAAATCTTTAAATATTTCACCTTTTAAATAATATTACAGAAAAAAGGATTCATATTAAATTATGTACATTTAAATTAAAGAAATAGGAACAAATCTTTTAGCATGGCAGGCGACGAAGAGCCCAAAGATACAATTTTACAATATGTTATTTATATATCAACCTTAGGAGCAAACTCGTTTCCTCTCTTGTCTGTTCCTGTTAAAGAAAAAGCATGTCTCTGAAGCTGGTCAGGCACAGGCACTGGACTGAAAATGAAATTGACCAAAAAAGGGAGGGCCAACTATTCCTCAAGTCTGACTCATTGGAAGCAAAAATATAAAGAAATATGAAGAAGTGGTAAAGCAAGCAATAACCAGTCACCAGGGCAACGACTAACCCACTAACGTCTTAATGTGAAATTGTCTTTTTCATGTCACGTAAACGTACAGTAGTCCACAACACAATCTTCTTCCTGTATTGTCTTTTATTATTATTATTATTATTATTATTATTGTTATTATTCAACCAACAGACACATCTGACCAATAAGCAGAGAAGACATTCTTGCGTGGTTTGTAGTGACGCATTTTGGTGCACTTTTCTTGAACACGAAACTGAACCAAGAGGAAAATGCAGAGCAAATAACCTAAGGTGCTTAATGTCCACTTCGAAACAGACTTTTTCTGTTATGGCTGAAATGCGTCTTGAAAGGAAGACACTTTGAAACTAGGAGAGGGAGAAAGATTAGAACTGAAGAGTCTTGAGAGTCTGGGACATACCTGTTTGTGCTGCTGTTTTGGTGATCTTCAATACTGAGGGAATCGAGCGATGGGCGGCAGGCTTGAAACATGCTTTAGTTATCTCTTCTCTCCCCGACCCCCCCCCCCTCATGATTTTCAGCAGTTTTCTACTTCCTTAAATCCAGATGTATATATGCATACACATGTGCTCACACACACAACTCTGCTGCCCAGCGTTTAAGAGAACCTATTTCCATGCGATTCTGGCTGCCATTTTGTTTGTTTGTGCAGTAATTCATAAATGTCACACACATCCAGGTTGGCAAATATAATAGCATTTATTGATAATTCATGAGTTTGCGTGTTGTATTTCAAATGATCGAAAAAGTTAAAAAAAAAAAAAATTTTGAAGTGCTACAGAGATGCCTCATTTTGTAAAATTGTGATATTTCCATATGTATGGTGGTGTGCTGGAGTGGCAACACTATGTTGGCTTGTTGTGGGGACCAGGCCACCAGTCCTCAGCATCACTTGATTGTTTGGACCAGCAGAGGGGACGTTTTATGCTTTATGCAAGGGAAACGGTGGTCCGTGCCAGGCTAAAAGAAAACCTAATCTGTTTGCCCCTCATGTCTGCAACCTGCGAAATATATGGGACTACTTCGGACTAATCATCATGAGTCTTTTTTATATATATAAAATGTATCTTTGCCGAAGCGAGGCTTAGCGATAGAGTTCTCGGACACCACTGTTCAGCTCGATGGGTTTGCCTCATCTTGTGCCAACAGAAATGCAGCAACGTGTGCAGTAAGACTTGAATTAGTGAATTCTGTTTACTTCAACAAAAAATGGCATAAGAACTTGAGCACAAGTGTCTCATCATTCGAGTTTGTGAATGTTAAATGCAGTCTTTTTTTTTTTTTCACCACAGGAATTTACCACTGTACTTGTTGTATAGTCATGTACGTTTACCACAGCTCTAATGCTAAAGAGTTGCTTTGTAAATTGTATATGGGTATTAGCAGCTAGTCTGTGTTGTATTGTTTGTTTATTGTACCATCTTGGATTATAAGACCATGCAGAGCATAGTCAGGACAACTGAGAAAATCAGGATCTCTCTTCTCTCCATTTAAGGAAATTACATCTAATGTTGCATCCACAAAGCCAACAGCAATGTGGTTGACCGCAAGCACTCCATCACACAATCGCTTCAGACTCCTGCTATCTGCTGTTCTCAATATCCCTGGACACACACACACCAACTTAACACCATTCTACTCTTTTTTTTTTTATTATTATTATTATTTTTTTTAAATATTCTACTCTATAATTATGATTATTATGGTATTTTATTTTATTCACACAATGATGCTTCACTGTTCTTTACTCCACCTGTTTTGTTTTTAGTAGAAATTTTACTGCCCTCCACTGGTTGCACTTTTTTCCTATGTAGTCTCGTGATATGTTGTAAGTAGTACAGAGGTTTTGGATAAATGCTTCAGTTCTTTGTGAACTGTATTACTGTTGAAACAACCAAAGCCACATGACTGAACACGATTGTCTTTTACATGAAAAAGAAAATAGTGTTGCCCTTCCAGTGCTTTTGAGTGGTGCTGTACATGTGTGATACTATTTTCATTTAAAAAAAAAAAAAAAAGAGGTCCTAGTGTGAAAACAGCCATATTTTTTTGTTCACAAAAAGGTATTCTCGCTTTTACAGTTGGTCTTGAATTATAGTGGTAAATGAGTAGGCTGCCACTGCAGACCACAATTGACCTTTAATGTGGTTTTTTTTTTTTTTTTTTCAGTCACAGATCTGGTAATGTTACAGATTTAGAAACAAATATATTTTAATCTATACAAATTTAAGTAGTGTAACAGTTTTGTGCCATTACATATTAGATTTATTCTTACTATATTTTCTGTAAAACGTATGTAATGAAATGACTTTTCTTAACAGTATCGACATGGATAAGAGCGACCTAGTGCAGAAGGCTAAGCTGGCCGAACAGGCTGAACGCTATGACGACATGGCTTCCTCTATGAAGGCTGTCACCGAAGGTGGAGGTGAGCTGTCCAATGAGGAGCGCAACCTGCTGTCTGTGGCCTACAAGAACGTGGTGGGTGCTCGCCGATCCTCCTGGCGTGTCATCTCCAGCATCGAGCAGAAAACTGAGGGGAACGAGAAGAAGCAGCAGATGGCACGCGAATATCGTGAGAAAATTGAGTCTGAGCTACAGGACATCTGCAACGACGTGCTGGTGAGGAATACTAAATTACTCATGGGTGGGACAGTGAGTAATTAACGGATCTATCACTGTTTGCAAGGTCACCTGTTTAGCAGGTTTCGTAAAGACGTGTTGTGCGTGAAATACAGTTATGCGGGGAGGGGGTGGGAGGGGGGCCATGCCCTTCTTTGGTTCTGTATTGGACAATCTTTGTTCTCCTTCTTCCTTTTTTCCCCTTTCTTTAACATTTTTGAAGGATTGTTTACTATTAAAAAAATCTTTTAAGTTTTTTTTTTTAATTATTAGAATACTTTCTATAGAGAAAATTTAGATGTGTCAAAATATTAACTGTACCATCTATAGGCAAAAATGTACAATTTCTTTCTTGACCGAGCATAAGGGTCCATGTCTTGCATGAAAATGCCACAGCAGCTGTGAAGTCAACTTGGGGTATTTTTCTCAAATCAGAGTTTTGATTGTACAGTCTATGGCTTATCAAAATGTTACATTATTCATTAGCGTTCGCTGCCTAGCTTGCTGCTACCAAACGTGGTCCAGGGTCCATTTTCTTACAACATTTTACAAGCTTCTTGACGTAAAAAATGCTGTTTCTTCATCAAACGCTGTGTCGTCCATTACATGCTCTTGTTTGTTTGACTTTCAACCCTGGACCAAAGGCATTTGCTTGAAATGAAGATAGTTCAGTTCTGCTGCTCGTCCCCCCGGACCCCCCCCAATCAAAGTCTAAATAAACAACGAAAGTCAGATAACCTCAGGTGTCTAAAACCCCCAAGAGATTTCAGTTAGTTGTCATTTTGTTCCAAAAAGTTAGTCATCCTTCTGAAAGCCAGCCAGTCAGTAAGTAATCAGAAAACCCAACATCCACGATCATTGAGGGTAATTAGCAGCCAGGGCTCATCAATGACGCACACAAAATTGTTTAATCAAGAAATGTCTATAAAAGCAGAACTTTTAGCAGTTGGTTGTATTGGGGTACTCGGGTGTGTCCCTATTTTATGCGTCAAAGAAGGGACATCAGTCTTGCCCTTAGTAACTGTTGCTGCTTATCCATCTGTTGAGGGGTGAAAGCAGGGGCCAAAAATTAAAAGTAGATAAAAATCCACGCAAAAAAAATTTTTTAATTAATATTTGGCTGGCCAAAATAATAAAAGTAGATTTTTATGTTTCATACACATTCCATTCATTACATTTTGTTAATGATATAATATGGTATTATGTTGAATCCAAACTGAAGGGGAAGTCACAGCAGAATTTGAAGCAACTGAATAATCAACACATCCCAACAATGAAGCTTAGTAATGGAGGTTGTTGAGACAATGAAGACTCTGTCAACTGTCAGATTTGTCCAACAGTTTAAGCTAAGATAAAATTAGGTCCTACAACAGGAGAGTGAACTTAAGCACAGAAGCAAATAGACGTCTCGAGATAAAAAAAAACAGCAAAAAAAACTTTGAATTGCCAAGTCCAAAGACCAACCCCGTTTAGATGCAGGATTTTAAGAGACCTTGTGCATGACTAAATCCCCTCAAACATCAATGAACTCGAGCAATGTTCTAAAGAACATCTATCCCAAAAAAATATCTTTCAGTATTAGGTGAGACTGTTACTGTTGCTATGTTACATGTTACTGAATAATAGGGTGCGCCAGTATTTTCTCATTCGGTTTATGAAACTATTTACAGGAAAGAAAAAATTACCGCATATTGAAAAATCTTATTGTTTTTGTTGTCAGAGATAGAAGTCGGTGAGGATCACAAGTATGTCAGTTGAATATGTAAAATTGTAGAACTTTTTTCCCTCCATGACTAAAGTATTGAGTGTCAATCTGGTACATATTCTCTGAAAACATAAGGAACACGCATGAAGGCACAACAGGAGACCTGGCGTTAAGCAGTATAGGCTAAGAATGAACATCGTTTTGTGCTTTGAATGATTTTATGCTAGACTTTGGAATTGCAGCTCAAGTTTTTGATTTATGCTGAAACCTTTACCCTTTTAGCTGAACAGTGTTATGCTGTCCTTTCATTTTTATTCAATAGCATTTAGACCATTCCATTTGGTTTCAGTAGTTCTCTTGCATGGAATATGCTTTATTGATGATTAGGGTTTTTAAGCATCTACAAAAAACGTTTATGAATTTCAACAAGATTGGGTAAACGTCCTCCCCATTCACCAAAAAAAAAAAAGGTGGTGGAATGTCAATCGGTGAGCTGCGGCAGCACTTTAAGTATTGCTTCTGAAGCTGCATCACAGAATGTCTTGTTGCTAAGCTACAGGTCCGTTGTGGAAATGGAGAGGAAACTATGTTTGACTTTAATTTCCACACACAGCTGTAGATGAGAAGACTTTTTTTTTCGCCTTGTAAAGTATCACTTTATTTGCTATTTGTATTGGGTAACTGATCAACAGACAGTTAAAACAAGTAAGCATGTTGAGTACAACATGCACCGGTGTTTTGTATTGAATGGTACAATACAGATATAAATATTATACATACTACTACACCCATACTGTACACAGATAGGAATGTTTGAGGGTTGCATTTAAAAAGTAGGCTTTAGAGATAAACCAATCAGCCATAACATTAAAACTACCTACCCAATATTGTTTAGGTCTCTATTTATTGGGCTTAAACTGCTCTGACCTGTTAAGGCATCGACTCCCAAGAAGCCTTAAAAGTTGGAGTGATATCAGATTTCACAGATTTCACCAGCATATCCTCAGTTGGTTTAAGATGTGGGGAATTTGGCCAAGTGTGAACTCCTTGATCTCATGGTCATGTTCCTCAAACCATACCTGAACAATTTTTGCGGTGCTGCAAGATGCATTATACTACTGAAAAGGGCCACTGCCACAGGTAAATACACTTACTATAAAGGACAATTGTTTTAATGTTCATGCTGATGTTTCTAATTACTGCAAAAATCGGAAAATAGCTAATTGACCAGGTGTCAAGATGAGTGTGCTTATTTCTCCAGGTCACCACTACTTTAATGAAACATCTTTGAGCACATACTTTTTGGTTCATGTTTATACGTATAAATTTAAAAACCGTACATACATGTAAAATACACCTATACTCTTTGTCTTAACAGAGACACACCGATAAACAAGATTCAGCAACTTTGATCTAATTGTGCAGTCTGAATGTGTAATTCTTTTAAAACCCACATACTAACCGTACAGCGCAAAAACATGCACCTAACACACACATTTATATGACCATCATATAATTCATATTCAATTGAATCTTCTTTTTATAGCGCTTTTAACATTGAATAAAAAGACAGAATAAAAAGGGAAATTGGGGAAATGAGTATGAAATATGTGAGAGTATGTATAAATCATAATAATCAGTGTGTCCCTAATGTGTAAAGTCTTGCCTTTTCACACCTCGACTGTGTCCTTGGGCTTAAACCTTGCCCAAAAGTTACAATTGCTGCTTTAATGAGGACCATGATTGGCTCCCTATGAAGGCTAATACAGAAAATGTCTGATTTCAATGGTGGTGTTGTGACACAATTTTCTTTTCTTTGTTAACCCAGGGCCTTCTTGAGAAGTACCTCATACCCAATGCTAGCCAGGCAGAGAGCAAAGTCTTCTACCTGAAAATGAAGGGAGACTACTACAGATATTTATCTGAGGTGGCATCTGGCGAGGCAAAAAAAAGTGAGCTGATTTCTTATTTGTCTGTAACAATGCAGTAGAAGGTGGATTATCTGTATAACAGGGCAGTAAAATACAGATGTGCCGTTCAGTAAATTCTAGATTCATCACTAATATTTTGTAGGTATGAAAAAAGCTGTATTTGTTAAGACAAAGCATCAGTTTTCTACCCTCACTTCCAAGTGACTTGGTATATTTTAAAGTTTGCAGCTATATTTTAATGACCAGGAATGTTGACCTGATTCCATAGGATATCAACACAAGTGGAGATGGCTACATGTATAGCTTTGCATAGAAAACGGGTTGTTAGCATGGGGAAAATGCATCTTGTCAAATTATACATACTATACGTAGTACTGAAAATGTAAGTAATAGAATCCAGAAATGCTCATATGAAACTCGTATGATTAACAACTTATAATATACAAAAAATAAAATAAAACTGTTCAAGACTGATGTATTTAGCTACGAAACATAAGTATTTTTATTTATTTATTAAGTTACATTTAGTTTAAATCATTGCCGTTTATATGACAATTTATTAAAGTGAAGTGAGATCATGGTTTGGTTACAATCCTCCTTCTATAAGTTTATTTTTATTTATTTATTTTTTTTAAACTACTGTTAAGTTTATTAAATGTTTAGCGCAGATTTATATTTGTTACATAATAAAAATAACTGCTTTGTTGTACAGCAACGGTGGACAATTCTCAGAAGGCCTACCAGGATGCGTTTGACATCAGTAAGAAAGAGATGCAGCCTACACACCCCATCAGGCTGGGGCTCGCTCTCAACTTTTCCGTGTTCTACTATGAAATCCTTAACACCCCGGAGCAGGCCTGCAGTTTGGCAAAGACAGTAAGTCTTAATGGGAAGACTGTAGATTTTTAAAAGTCAGTTTTTTTGTTAACTAAACCCTGAGGCTTGCTTTGCTCTTTGTTTATAGGCTTTTGATGAAGCGATCGCTGAGCTCGACACTTTGAATGAGGACTCTTACAAAGACAGCACCCTGATCATGCAGCTACTAAGGGACAACCTTACTGTAAGCCAACGCAGCCCCATCCATCCTTTACTTGCCATCTGTTTATTTATACATGTGTTTTTATGAGCCCACTTTGAAGACTGCACCTCTGTACCTCACCACACTACATCGTACTGTAGCTTATCAAAATTGGGAGATACAGTCAGGTCCATATACATTTGTACCCTGACAAAATAATTGTAGTTGTCTACCACAGTAAATTGGAGTTTAAAATAAGTAACATGAGCACAAAGTGTAGATTTTAAGATTAAATTTAAAGGTATTTACATTTAAAGCAGAATATCTGACAATTTCAAGGAGATCATGATATTTATGACGATATTAAAAAAAAACTTAGTTTTATCTGTGCTGCAGGTGGCAGCAGCATTTATTAGCACCAACAAAATGAAGGGTATTTTTCATCCTTCTTTCTCAATTTACTCGTCATTGATAGCAGACTACCTAATTTGAAGTTACAACCTATTGACACAAGATGGCAGCATCGTTATACTGCGTTATACAGGATGGGTGAGATTTAAGCTCCGTAGTAGCCTAGGGTAGTGTTTTTACTTAAGTGGTATGTTATACTTTTTTTTACTTAAGATTTAACGCCATTAACAATGTTAGTAACCAAAATAACCTTGTATCTCTCCTGGAGCCAGCACAATATTGTCACCTAATAAAATTGACCTAAAATTACAAATGTAAACAAACAGCAGCAGTCTAAACAACCCTTCAGGAATAAAACAGAATAAATGAAAGTAAAATAAAATATATTAACAGTAGCCTTGCAGCTTTTTAGTGGGGGCGGGGGGGGGGATTGCCATCGGATGAGGTAGAATATCAGTGCTACAACTGTTGCATTGCCTATAATTTATTTGCAATCTAGTGAGGTTTACAAATGTCAAGATTCATACTTTTTAATGCTCTTTTTACTCAGTTTAATCTTGGTCAAGGACAGTTAAAAAAAAAAAAAGTTAAATGTTGGAAGCTAATGAACCTTAATATGACATTTCTGACTCTTAGATCAAACATGTATTCTCTTTACAAGTAATAAGTGCAATTTAATATTTTAGCTTTATTAAGGTACTGAACATTATATACTTCTCTTCATAGTTTGATTATATGTCCGAAGCATGTGTTAAATGTTATTGCTAGTAAAAGGGATATGTGACAAGCTACTGTTTTCTAGGCTATGAAGTGAGACTAGATTGAAATTAGCCTGATTTGTAGAAATTCTAGGATTTTCAGAGATCCCTAACAGTCATAGCGGCAAGCGCCCTACACTCTAATACTAGTACTTTTTCTATGGTGGCTTTACCCAACATTTTCTTTCTCTCTTTCTTTTCCCCCTCAGCTGTGGACATCAGAAAACCAGGGTGATGATGGAGATGCTGGAGAGGGCGAGAATTAAAGGCATTGCACTTCACTGTTTAAATCCACCCACACGCTTGATCTTACACATACAGCCCATAGTTCCCTACTCCATCCACTTCACCCTAACTTGCCTTTCTGTATGATGAGCAGCATGAATTGTATCTGACATACAAGTCTCTGCCCCTCTGAGATCAAGGCACAGGGTAATGTTCGGTTCTTTGATGGCTGAAATGTTTTGAACACTTGTTTTGATGTCCTGTGGGAGGGGAGGGGATGTTGAATATGGGGGTATGGTGGCCTAATACTGCTTTTTTTTAAGGTAATTGTTCATTATCAGGTAATGCATTATAGTATCTTTCACTCCTGTCTCTCCTATCTTCAGTGGTTTTTATCAAAAAAGGTTATTAAACTGTCCGTTTAATTTAATAATCACTGTGATTCTTAATTCCCCCTGATTAAATTGGAAAGAGTTTTATTAGTATGAGCAGAACAATTCTGTTGCAACTCCTACAGAAAGGAAGTAAACAGGCTGTATTGTGACACTGACTAACATGCATTACTGTTGTTATTGTGCAATGTTGATAATTTTTACTTTGCATGAGTCCAAGAAAGAAAATAAAAGGGACCTGAGGTTGTCATTCCAGTTGTTGTCAAATTTAAACATTCCATCAGTAGGTAATTCAGTAGTTAGACTTTTTCATGAAACTGGAGCGTTTATCCTGATGAGCTGTCAAAGGGCAGTTAGGGGTGCTGTTTAACATCAGTAAAAAGTCTTGATGTTTTGTCCCTCTTTTTTTTTTTTTTTTTTTTAGTTTAATATTGAACACATTATATGATAAGGTAAACAGACAAGACATCTTGAATTGGAATGTAACCCAACTTTAAAAACATTTAAAGCTTCTAAATGCCCACCCCCCGAAAAAAATGCAAGAATGCCACGTTATTGCTCTTTCTCCCCTGAAGTTGATCCACTTCCGGCCAATATGGCACAGTTGAGGTTCTGATTTCACTGAGGTTGACAATATCATTATTTGTTGAGCGTTTGTTCAATCCTTTTCTTGGCCACTGACTACACTTAGTCCTGGAATAAATGCAGTCTCTATGGTAACCATGATGACAAACCCACTGTGCTTTCAGCGGTTAGACATTTTGCATTTGCCAGAATTTTCTGCTTCGGTTTAGGCATGAGTTTAAAAATTCCAGTTTACTGTTAAATGATTGAGGGTACTATTGCTGTTTATGGAAACGAGGATTTTGAAGGGATTAGGCCTTTCAGTGTCACAATACCTTGTCACATCATTAACATTCTACTTAGGTGTAGAACTCTTCTGTCTCCAACAGAAGACACAATGTTCATGCACTGAAGTAAAAACACGTCTCCCCATAGCTGAACAAACAGCAGTTATTCTATGCTTGAGAAAAAAAGTACAGTAGTGAATGTGGAGCCGAGCCTGTCTGTATATCTGGTATCTCCGATCGCTTTTGTTTTTACTGACCAGTATTCTGCCTCCAGTTAGCTTCTGTGATGGTTTTATCGCTTTAGCGCACGTGGTTGTGAAACTTAGACTAGCTTAAGAGTCCCAAATAAACAAAAAAAAGAAAAAAAAAATCCTAGTACATCCCTGGTTATTGACGTAATACTAGATTTGTGTATGTCTTTTAAACAGTTCTAGTTTCACCTTACATGTTATAATCAGGAAAAGTGTAAACGACAATTTAAAGTGAAATAAAAGTTTTATCGGTTCCAAATTTGTGGTGTTTTTTTTTTTTTCCCCTCCTGTTTTGAGTCTTCACTTGCACATATTGAGGATTGTTTACACATTTATTGAGGCAGTTTGTACTTGCATTCAGTAAAAAGTGAGATGTAGGTTTAACAGATGGGTATGCATTAAAACAGCCTAGATAACTGCTACAATGTGATTCTACGTGACTACATTGTTATTAAAATACTTATGGGATGAAACTGAAGCCCTGCAAGCCCCCTAATCAGGATACAGTGCACACTTAATTTTAGCTGATTTGTTGACGTTGCTAACTATTAGACCTAGCAAAGAGTATTAAGCATCTGGAAAAGTCATTCTGATTAACTTGCCACTTCAACACCCATGGCCTTATCTGAACGATTTCTTTTTAAGTTGTTGAACATAAGAAAATGGCAAATGCCTTCTCTGCATACAATTTCTTCTTACAATAATTCTCCATCAAATCTGAGCAAACATGTAGAGGTAAGTCCATCTTTGAGCCTCTGGTCAATTTCTTTACTAAATAATGTTAGATGAAATATCAGCAATGAAATGTTACATTGTGTTTAAAAATGAAGCCAGTAAGATTGTGATTGTGTGCATGGCTAATTATTTAGCCAAGTCAGTCTTGATTAGCAAAGCGGTACTACACTGCAATCCATTACAATAGCAAGACAAAGCTTAAGCTAGGAATCACGTGAAATGCTATCCTTTCCATTGGCTAGATAGCGGTTTTAAATTAGTTTGTAAGAGAAATTACACACATGCTTGTTGACTGCTTAAGTTTATTGACATCAGTGTCAAAGACTAATTTAATGGCCTTACATTAACAGATGTGTGCTCATAGTGACAGTAGATTCAAACTAAGCACAAGTCTAATAACAATTAGAGCCACCATAAATCATAAGTTTCATTCTAGTTCATTCATTGAGATCAGTGACACTATCAAAGTCTTAAAACAGCGTAAGTTTAGCATACAGGTGTGCACATCACAAATAAATCTGGTGGCAAAAGGGTTTGTTTTACAAAATGACTATTAAACAGGTTTGTCATTTGGTTAATTATGAACAAGAATCGACATGTATATACTGACTTTACTCTTGGTATTGTCAACTGACCAAGGGCTGCTGTTGAGAACCAACAAGTTACTATCCGAAGTACGTATTCATAGGAAGTTATGCAAGCAAACTAATAAATGTACTTAAACGTATTTTAACTGAACTTGATTCACATGTTGAAATTTCCCTTAACTTAGCCAAATGCAGAACAATTAAAGTAGTCTAACAAAATTTCACATTTAAATGGATCTGAACCCAAATAAATGGGCTGACTTGTGAACTGTAATGACAATAGATAAACTAACTGCATAAATCTTTATATGCAGACTATTTTGCAGTGTAGAAGTTCCTCTGAATAAAAATTATAAATTTGAACATAAGGGAAATTTGTCAAAGAAGTGGTGCAGATCTGAACTGGGTTAACTTGAGGCACTTAAGGTGTTGTTTTAAAAATGTTATTTCATCTTTTGTGCTTCTTGTAGTAGCTTCTGTGCAGCAGTGTTGTTGGGCTCTATTTTGAGCAACCTCCTGAGATCTTCCACACAGGTTTTCTTGTTCTGAAGAGGAAACAAACATCACAAAGTTTAATGAAGAAAAAACCTGGCACACTCAAAACTAAAAAATATAAAATATACATTTCTACACATCACAGTACATGATACCTCTTGTCTTATTCAGTCAGCATTAAGTGACTTTATACTGCAGTGGCACACCAGGTATTTTGTGCAGAGGAATTAAGCACATTTCTAGAGTTAATCAAATAGATATTTTTATATACCTACACTGATATGCATCTTCTTTGTCAAGTATAATACTTGTTAAATATTTGTATTGCTTTTTGAAACATCACACGCTACACACGTAAAATGAATATCGTGTTACAGTGGTACCTAGAAGTGTGGGATACCCAAGTGAACATTTCTTCCACTAAAGCTGATGTTTTGGAAGCAGAAAATATGGGCAAGAATCAGCATTTGAGTTATTTTGACATTGGCCAAATTAGGGCTAAACAAGTGGGACAGCAACTCAAACTGAAGCTTTTTGTGGTATGTTCCCAGTCTGCAGTAATCAGGATCAACCAAAAGTAGTAGAACCAGCGACAGGGTCATGGCTGGCCAAGGCTCATTGATGCACTTGGCAGGCAAAGGCTGGCCTGTGTAGTCTGATCCAATAAAATAGCTAGTGTAGCATAATTAACTGAAAAGGTTAATGCTAGTTCCAATAGAAAGAACACCGTGCATTGCAATTATAGAATGGCTATGTATGCATCAGAACTGGACCACAGAGCAATGGAAGAAGGTGGCCTGGTCTGATAAATCACTTTCTTTTACATCATGTGGATGGCTGGGTGTGCTTGGTCACTTACCGGGGAAAGAGATGGTACCAGGAAGCACTATGGGAGGAAAGCAAGCCAGAAGTGGCAGTGTGATGCTGTGGGCAATGTTCTACTGGGAAACTTTGAGTTGACACAGTCATGTGGATGTTACTTTGACATATACTATCTACCTAAAATATTGTTACTGACCAAGTAGACCCCTCCATGAAAACGGTATTCCCTGATTACCGTTCTGATTATGAGTACTTTTCATAATCACGGCGTGCGTACGCTTGCGCGCACACACCAATTAACATAATACTAACTCCATCTGCCTTCTAGTGTGTAGGTTGCCCTTGTTTGACTTGTTAGTCCAAGAAATCTCAAAGAAGCTTGATCAATCTAAGATCTGTGGACTTTTAGAGACCAAGTTCAGACCTTGAACTCTCCATGTTAATCAGACCATTCATGATCTAATGTCAAAGGGCACATTATCCTGCTGAAAGAGGTCACTGCCATTAGGGAGTAATGTTGCCTTGAAGGGGTTTAACTTGGTCTGCAACAATGGTTAGATGGTGGTACATTCTAAAGTGACATCCACATGAATTCCAGGACTGAAGGTTTCCCAGCGGAACATTGCCCAGAGCATCACGATGCTTCCCTGGCTTGCCTTCGTCCCATAGTGCATCCTGTTTTGTTTTTTTTACTCGGGTATGTTGCGCACATGCACCTCGCCATCCATAAGATGAAGAAATGTGATTTATTAGACCATGTTACTTTCTTCCAGTGCTCCATAGTTCAGTTCTGACACTCACGTGTCCAATGTAGATGCCAGTGGACAGCATGCGCACTGACCCATCAGCGGCTACACATATTACATACGCACGCTTTCTGTAATTTACCTTAAGCTCCTTGTGTGCCTGTGCACGTCTGTATAGTGCTTTAATATTAGCCGGGTCCAGCTGAAGAGCCTCTTCACAATCTTTTACTGCTTCCTTATACATTTGTAATGCCAGATAGCACAGAGCTCTGTGCACACAGAGACAAAGCAGTTTAAAATTACATTATAAGCAAAGATAATAAACACATTTTGAATCTTGGTACCAACTATATAGAATATATTTCAACTAACAAGGGTGAATACATTGATTATAGAAATTTAGTTTTATTGGCATAGAGATTTTAATAACAGACAAAAAAAAAAGAAGCTTTACAGGTTTATAAATATATATACCATTCTTCTGAGTGATACTCGATAGTGAGATTATAAATAATCAACACTGATTGGAAGGTCACTTCTATTGTCAATGAAAAAAATAGTTATGAGCTATAGTTTCCTCACCTTATAAATGAGTATTGAAAAAGGAAAAGAGTTGTGACTAATTTGAACTGCACTTAATTAGTAAAAGCCATTAAAAAGTGATGTTGGTTTGGGGCAGTGTGTTCTCACTGAGCCACTGATGCTAATTAATATATATTTTTAAATTGGACATTATCTAGCACACAGCAAAGCACAGACTAAGCAATCAGTCACTTTATTGAGGTCCTTGGGGTCAAAAATGCAAACCAAAGTGATTAAATCTAGATTTTTAACACAGCTGTGTGTAGCAGCCAACATGATTGCCTTTTTAAATGTTTGAGTCACAATGACGGTTAACACTAGGTCTGAATAGCATTGTTGGGAAATGTGCACCTTTATTCCAGAAGAGTATCCAGATATACTGCAAAGACAAGGCCATATATTTTGTTTTTGCTCTACACAAAAGACATTTGGGTTTGAGCCCAAAAGATTAACATGAGATGGTAGATCAGGATTCCAGCTTTTATTTTTTGATTCTTATCTCTAAATTTGTTTGAACAATTTATAATATAGCAGCCTTGTTGGCAAGCCACCCAATTCTTTGGTGAGCAGTGCTAGTTCACATCATGTGCTTAAAGGATGAACAGCCAGTCGAGAGAGAGAGAGTGCAGGAGTAAGTTTAAAAGCTACATATATTAAAAAAAAATAATAAAAATACACCTGTGAGCTAATTAGAACTGTGTATAGCCAAATTCTGGCAATATGATGAGTATCATGATACAGTGGTTACGATTTGATTTATTGCCATATTGTAAGCAAAGCAACATATAGCAATTTAAAGTCAAATATTAGGAAAACTGTCATAGTATTGAAAAAAAAAACACGTGTATAAAATGTTATTTTTTCTATAATCTGTTATGTCTTTAAAATCTGTTTTAAAGTTTTTATGCAGTCAAAACAGTGGGATCTGTGTTTACATTCACACAGTGAGCAACTGTAACCTAGCATAAGCAATTTCCCTCCGGGATTAATAAAGTTCTTTGAATCTTGAATTACTAGTTAACTAGGTTTGCTAATGTGCTACTTCCTGTCACAGTTTACTTTGTTACATTCGAGTGGACGATTCAAATAACTAAAGACAAATTAAAATACTACATTCATGGGTTTAAACACAAAAAAACACTGTCTGCAATGAACCTTGGCATATAAATTACTGATAACCAACACAGATTTTGAGAATTCATATCACCACACTTATTCCAAAATAGATTTTTTAAATACATGCCTTACATGTTTACAATAGAGATGAACCGGTCAATCAGCCAGTAAGCACAATTTTCAGGTTTTCAGTTTGATTGGCCGATCAGTCACAGATATAAACAATTATGTACCGAGCGCAGAAGGTTCTGAGTGGCGCAACAGAAATGCAGACATTACATTATCAAAAAAAAACATGCGTTAAAAGCCTCCGATCTGCATTTTCTCCGAGCTCTGTGAGCGAATTAGTCTCAAAGGCACTCATTACACACACTTACTATAAACCAGTTTCAAAATTAGTCTAAAAATCGCATTGCATTAGAAACCCCTAGTGTCCGCATTGGAAGCCGCACGCACCTTTGCACTCGCAGACATTCAACACACGTGCTCATTGTCAAGTTAAGGTTTGAGATTTTGAAAGTGTTTAAGGAGGTAAATTGTTTATTTATAATCCTACAGGTGATACACTCTACTATTTACACATTTTTATCCCATGTAATAGGAGTGAAGTATTATTAAGTTTGTTTAGAAATAATAATTCTGGTAGATGCGTGCTGCTCAATTAAGGCTTGTATTTGAAGTTAGTTTGCATTGTTTAAATGCTGCCCTTGGTTTTTAAGTGAGAAAACTAATGTTATAAGGAATGGGCTACATTTAA
Source organism: Leiocassis micropogon (assembly GCA_028565275.1). Lineage (NCBI taxonomy): Eukaryota > Metazoa > Chordata > Actinopteri > Siluriformes > Bagridae > Leiocassis > Leiocassis micropogon. The sequence goes on along the minus strand of JAOVVA010000004.1, from coordinate 25,391,179 downwards.
TTAATCATTACATTTTTCTGTTGAAATGTTTTTAACCAAAACATATTAACAAAACTGTGGAAAAAATTTTATATCCAATTGGGATATTTATAAAATAGTGATATTATAGAATCGTAATTCTAATCAAATTGGCACCTAGGTATCGTGATAATATTGTATCAGAAGGTGAATGGGTATTCCCATCCCTAATTTTGTACATGGAGAGAGGGTATGTGGCTTGATCCACCTGTTTGCATGACCTTGGATGTCTTAGTCTCTGGTCTGGGTATGTGTGACAAAACCCTTTTTTTTTTTTGGAAACAAGGAGAACAATGTATGCATCATCTCAGAAAGTATGCAGAAGGGAGGGCCCCAGCACTTAACCGTTTGAGACAATCTTGTTTATTTTAATGTTTAAACAGAGTCTTCCTTTTTTGCAAAGCTTGTTTTGTTCTTAAATACTGAAAGTATTTTGTTCTTAAATACTGAGAAATCAGACAGATGGTGGGACAAAGAGTCCATAATGTTTACCTGTTTGTGTAGGTTGTGATTTCGGTGGGGTCTTGGCTGAGGGACTGTGTGTATTTCTCCACAGCCTTCTCATGCTGTCCTTTCTTCACAAATGCATTCCCTTCCTCCTTTAGCAGTTTGGCCTTTTTCACATCACCACCCACTGGAAGATAATTAAGCTCAGAAAGATCATTAAGGTGACCTAAATTAAACCTCCATGTTAAAAACATGAAGTGCAGATAATGGCAGTGATAATCATTTACTACATATTACCACTGAAAGTAAAAAAAAAAGAATTTACTTTGTTTATTTCCAGTTTGGTTGTTCTGCGGTGCAGTCACAATTGGTGTTGCAGATCTCAAAAATTGTTCTTTTATTGGCATTGGAACAGTTGGAATAGGAGGAAGCTTTTCTCGCCATGATGGTCCATCCATCTCCGTCAGTGCCTTTGTCATTCTGAAGATAAAGAATTTATTTGAGAAAGCACATTTCAATGGTTTCTGTTCAGTGGTAGTTTATTCTGTCCATTTTTGTTGGCAGTTTTTCATGGGCAGTTCAAAAAATAATCAGACAACCTAAACAAGGAGGGAAAGCCACAAAAGGTCATCACTAAAGGGCTGGGTGTTTCCATAGAGCTGTTTCTAGTCATATTCAAGGAAAGATGATTGAAAGGGATGGTAGGAAAAGGTGCAGATGCAACAGAGTCTTAAGAAGATTGTCAAGCAAAGCTGATTCAAGACCTTCGCAGAGCTTCATAAGGAGTGGAGCAAGGCTGGAGTCAGTGCATCAAGGACCATCATAAACAGATGTCTTTAGAAAATGTGACAGGACTGTGGCATTCCCAAGTATCAAGCCATCCCTAAACCACAACTTACCAGGGCTAAGAAAAAGAACTGGACCTCTATCTAAATTCTGCATTTCATTTGGAAGTCAAGCTTCCCGAGTCTCCAAGTTGCTTTAAGCATAGTGTGAAGTGTCCACACTTGGTGGTGATTTTGGGGTGCCACGTCATCTGCTGGTGTGGTCTACTATGTTTTATCAAGTCAACACAGACATCTACCAGGAGATTTATGGAGATAAAAACTTAAAAGTACCACTAACTGGTTTGCTGACCACAGTATTATTCTGCTTGATTGGCCAGCTCTCTCATCTGACCTGAGCCCCACAGAAAATCTATGGGCGAGGAAGATGAGAAACACCGACCCAACAATAATGACCAGCTAAAGGCTGCTATCAAAGAAAACTAGTCAACCATTTCAATAGTTCCTCAGCAGTGTTACAATCCAGTTTCCTTCATGCCACGCTGCACTGATGCAGTAATTTGTGCTCAAGGAGTGCATAAATGAACATAATTAAGAATCTTTGTATTGTAAATCCTTTTTTAACTTATCATGGACAATAAAATAAAAGGCTGGAAATATTTCACTTTATATGTAATGAATCTATGACGTACAAGACTCCATGATATTCTAATTTCAGAGATTCACTTTGTGTGTGTGTACATGTGTACAAACACTTTGTGAAGAGAGAATGTACACATCTGCACAAAAATGGTTAAAACTAAGGAATTCTCAAGTGAATTCTGAACTTCTGTGCCAAATTTCTGCACATAAACTTCAGGAAGTAATCAAGCAGACATGGACTGAGCAAGTAACACCAGAGTACTGCAGATGTCTTTTTGACTCTATGCCCAGCTGAATCCAGCAGGATTTGAAAAATAAAGAACTTTCTAATTAATAGCAATTGTTATATAGCAAATTCGTTGCATTAAAAAACGTTTTATTCTTATATCCCATAGAGCAAGGCTTTTTATTAACTAAAAAAATGTATTGCACTCAAAAAAAAATAAAATAAACAAGGTTATACAAAACTTTCTAACTTTCCTGGAAAAAAAGCACTTTTCCTTATTTTACAACTTTTAAAGCAAATAAAAGCTACTGAACATAAATACAATGATAAGAATAAACTAAAAATAAATAATAAATATGACCAGTACTTTTTGGACACTTAGCCAACTACTGTACAGTTCTTCATCACTGCATACATTAGTTTATGACATTATTTTTAACAGCATAAGGTGAATGTCACAGAGTTTGTTAGGTAGTTTTAAATTAAGTACATACAGAATTATATGGTATGCGCCGTAATATACAGTACTAAAACTGGCGCATCTCGGACACGCATTTGTCGATGGGGCATAACTCCAGCCGCACTTGCTCCTAGTAGTGAAAAAGATGTGTTGTGCATTTGTTGAAAATGGGTCTCTCGACAGAGGAAAAAGTATTCACAGTTGAGTATTATTTCCGCTTATATGGAAGTGGTTGTGAATGGGGACTGAGTTTCAAAAAGGTGGCAGAACAATTCCAAGAGAGACTTAATAAAACGGCACCAAGTAATACAATTATGCTGTCTATTGTTACAAAATTTCGCCATTCTGGTAGCGTACTGTGTCAACATTACACGGGGAAGTATTCTCATGTTCTGGTATAGGTTTGAAAATCTGAGTGAATTGATATGAACACTGTTGATAAAAAAGAGGCAGTGCACACACTTTGAACACTTGCGCATTGCATGGTCAATCAACAGCCTAATAGTGTGCATGTTAGTTTCTTTCAAAAACTCACAGATGACAAGGTAATATTGTTTTTCTTTTTATTTCAGTACTGTATATTTTGCCAGATACTGTACATGTCTGTCTCCATTCTAGGGCTGCAACAACGAATCGATTAAATCGATAAAAATCCTTTACTAAAAGCTAGGGCTGCAACAACGAATTGATAAAAATCGATTACTAAAATAGTTGGCAACGAATTTCATAATCGATTCGTTGTGTCGCGCGACGCGGAGACATTTGATTATTTTTAAAAACTTTAGTTGAGCGCAGAGCGGAGTGAACACACTCGGTCTCGCACACTGATGCTAGCAGAGTTCGGCGCCTCAGACAGGGCGGAGCAAAAAATTTTTTAAAAACGAGCGGAGGTAGAGGAAAGATACATGGCGAAGGCAGAGAAATCCGTCATTGAGTAATCGTCTCCCCTGCTGGGTCTTAGTGCGAGTCTCTGGCATAATCAACATCCGTGCATACATATTAAAACATATTTTATTTTGTGCCTGTATGCGTGTGTGTACAGTGCGCGTGTAAAGCAAAAGCAAGTCACATTAGAGACGTTAAAAATCCATTTCCTCTCTCTGCTCAAGGCTCAGCCTGCTCTTTGCCTGCTGTGTGTGTAACACACACACACACACACACACACACACACACACAGACAGAGACAGACAGACAGACCCCTCCTACTTTTGCCTTTACACACACACACGCACTCTTACCTCTGCTCTACACAGAAACACTGCTCTGTCGCTATTCTTTTCAAAGGTAAAGTGCAGGTTAATTTGTTTTATTTTTACTTTACAGCAGTGATTCCGTTTTGGAATACGAGCCCGCTTCCGGGACAAATTATGCTCGTAATCAAAGGTTCCACTGTATATATTTGGCAGATGTAAAGCATACATGTGTATGTTTTTTGTTAGTCCATTTTTATTTTATTTTATTATTATTATAACAGCTCAAGGAGCAACATGTTTATGCACTTTCTAAAGATTTTAGTTCTGTTTCTGAATAAAGGGTTGGAATTTAATACTTTTCTTGTTTTTTTTGTGTTTTTATCCGATTAATCGAAAACACAATCGACAGATTAATCGATTATTAAAATAATCGTTAGTTGCAGCCCTACTCTGTTCATACAGTAGTGTGTATTTTTGTATTTAGCGTTTGTGCGCATGAGACATTTACAATATGTTGCTGTAAATAATTCTGATGTAAAATTTAATGGTTTGACATACAATTTATTTTGTGAATTAGATTCTGTTACAGGATTATCGCTCGCTCTCCCAAATAAATCTCAACATAAAATATGTGCTCCAGGTTCCTATACAGAGCTTTTCATGTACAAATAACATCCAACACATAAAAGCTCATTTCTTTCATGAATGAATTTTGGGCAAGGTTGTACTGAAATATGATAGAAATAAAGTTCACAGTGTTTATAATATATATAAAATATATATAAAAAGATTTTTTTTTTAATTGAGTGCATTTCCTAATAGTATAATATTAATCAACATAAGATCACAATCAAATATATAATTTATAATTCTGGCACGTTTCTAAAGAAAGAGAGAACCTCATTTTTTTTTACTTGTACAACACACCTTTTCATTCCAAATGATGTATTCCTAAATGCTTAATGCTCATGAAACAGAAATTACAGTTCCAGTGTTCTATGAACATAACTCTCTGCTTCATACCTCTACACTAACAAATACTGCTTCCTATGGTCACTTTTTAAAAAAATCCCCACACTTGGACACTGTTCAGACCCCTTTACTAACTTTAATATTGATTAATATTGAGAAGAAAGTACTTTTCCAATCAATAAATGCTACTTATTTACATCAACTTATACCCCAAAACAAGTTCCTACCTGTTGGTTCCATCATGAGCTGCAGGCAGGTTGCAATCAAACTGTAAGACTGTTTTATAATCTACATAGGCTTGTCTGTATCGCTCCATAGCTTCATAAGCTGCAGCACGGCGCAACAGTGATTTAATCCCAAATGGAACAAGTTCCAAAGATCTGGTAAAACAAAAAGAAAAGTGCATTAATGTGGACAGCTTAATAGTTGATAATATATTGGTGTTATTCTAAATGCCAGTATTCCACCAGAACCTAGACCAACACCCTATAAACTACAGTGAAATGTATAGGCCAACAAGAAACAAACAAGCATAACTGTAATAGAAATACGTATCCCTGCTCATTCGTATAACAATTACAGTAATACCTCAGCATACGAAATCCCCGCCTTAAGAAATTTTGCCTTAAGAACTGAAATTTAGCAAGAAATTTGCCTCAGCATGCGAAGCATTTTCAGCATACGAGCGATCAACCCGAGCCGAACAGAACGCTGGCTTGCACCTATGTTGCACATGCTCATAAGTTGCGCACATTCCTGGGAGCAGTTCAAAACTTGTTTGCATCACTGTAAAGTTAAGCAAAGAGAGTTTATGTATGTTTTTTTTGTGTGTTTTTGCATTTTGTACAAGAAGCAAGGACAGTAGCAAGAAGAAAAGCGAGCCACTTTAAGTTTAATTTTTTAAAGCAGTCATTGCCCAGAGAAATCATAAATTAAGATATAGTGATCTTTAATGTCTATTTTATTTTATTTACATGTCTTTTTTTAATGTGACCGCATTGATTGTTTTTATATGTAAAAATATGATTATAGTGTTGGAAATTGGAAATATTAGTAATATTTTTAGGTGGCTGGAATGGATTGTCTACATTTACAAATGCATTATGCAACTTACCTCCGGAACAGATTAAATTCGTATGCCGAGGTACCACTTTGGTAAATGTTGGTTGTGATTAGGGGCCCCTTGATTGAAAGGCACCCATGTGCAATGTCCAAGAAAACATTTATAGTAGAATTTTGGTTGCATCACACTAACTCATCATGTTTGTAATAATTAAAAGTGTTTACTTATTATTATGTTAACTATTTTGTATGGACCAAACAGTGATGTGTTTCAGACTACCTTGGACAATGTCTAAGCAATAAACCTGATGGGATGTGTTAATGTTAACACATGTTAAATGTACCATGCCTTCCCATACTTTTACTGGAACACAACAAACTTGGTTTCCATTTAACGCTTTTGGGGATTTAAACCCAGAACACGAAAAGTTAACAGAGCTGATATTCTAAAGTGAAATAAGCTGAAATATTTAAAAATAAAAAGAGATTTAAAGGACTGTCCACCACCTCTATGTTCTATTCTCCTCACTTTTTGGCTACATAGTACCAGTAAGAATTTAGAGCAACCTTTACCCCCATTATTATTACACTAACTGATATTCGCTGTCTCTGCTAGCTTACAACTGCATCACAGAGATTGCTTAAATATGCCCGAAAGCTGCTCAAGCTCAGCTGAGTGAACTATTCTGTTACTTGCCAGGTTCAATTGGACTGTTTAAGTGTTGGTGAAATACAAACTAACTGGCCCTTCAAGAGTGATTATGAATAGCCCTGCTTTAGTGGAAGGTATGTTGCAACCATTAAATTTATATATATTGACACCGTACATTAAATTAGACAGTCAGAAATTACAAAATGTTTGGCACTGTAATTACTTTAGTAAAGTTCCAAGAAACTTACACTGAGCAGTCCTTGATGCATTCACTGCAATTACCAACTTTCAAGTAACTGGCTGCCCGATTAGAATATAAAATAGCAAGATCTTCCTGGTTCTTCTGACCTGAAAATTAAAATTATGCAATGTTACTAAGCATTCACATACAACTTTCAAGTTTTTAAGGTAGCCAAGTGAAACCATTCTTACAAAGTTAAGTGTAATCCTTCATTTTGTGTGTGTGTGTGTGGGAGGGGGGGGTATTAATTTTTTTATACATATTCCCAGATAGCCCAAACTGACTATCTAATATGGATAATCTCCTTGTGCAAGTTAAGCGTCTTGTCAGCTTGAAAAGCACACTGACTCAAATTCTGAATATGCATATCTAACCATCAATGTTTCAACAGACACTTTAATACATACAGTATTAACAGCAACACAGACTAAATAAAAAAAGTGTGATATTTATTTATATATTCAAAAGTTTATATTTATACGTTCAAAAGTTTGGGGTCACTTGCAAATTTCTTTGTTTTTGTTTAGTGATTTATTTTCTACATTCTACAACAATAC
>JAOVVA010000004.1:25371851-25383824 GCA_028565275.1 Leiocassis micropogon | reverse complement strand
AACAATCCGAGATCAGGACAAATCCACAACAATCAAATCCGGCTAACTGAGTTAGCGACGTACGAAGAACGGACCCCAGATGCCTAAAACCATTCTTAAATCCAAGCACTGTTTGAAAATAACCTCTTTAACCCTGAGCGGTTTCAGAAAAACCTAGACATTTGCTTGGTAATCTTGTAGGTGGAAATACCTGAAAGTAATGATATGATGATTATTATTATTATCTCCAGATACTTGCTATGGCTTTCAGCAAACCAGTCTGGAGAAGCCACTTCTTTTGCTGCCTTGATTTTTAAATGGTTGTAATGGAACAGTAAGCATTTCCAAATGTTGTCCACCTTTATATAATTTGCATTCCCTCTTTTCACAGGTACCACACTGGATTTGCAGATTGCAACAGAAGTCTGACCAGGGTACCTTTATTAAATTCCTTAGGCCTTGAACAGTAGTCAAGCCTATGTTTGCTGGCCCACACATGAGCACGGGCTACCTATTTGACTGCGCTGTGCGCCATGCCTGACCGAGATAGCGCTTACCTAGTAGGTGGGGGGGGGGGTGGCAGTGGAGGGGGTGCTAGTACGGGGGTAGGGGAGGAAGTAGCCACTGGGTCTAGTTTGACTGGGGGTGCAGACGGTCGAGGGGGAGTTGGGGGAAGCTCAACTGGAGGGAACAGTGGTTCTGGGACCATGGGATGCTGTGGTGCCCTGGGAAATGGCCACAACTGCAGTGGAGCCGGTGGCAGTTTTGCATCTGGCTTTCCATCAGATGGTGTTTGCCGTGACTTCTTACGGAATGTTTGTAAGCGAGGAAAGCGCTGTCGTTTCCGCCACCCAGACTTCAACGAGGTGCCTGACCTTGGTGCACAGAAGAATGAGTTTGTCTTCTGTCATGACCACCAGAACAAAGAATGTGTACGTGCCAACTGCCGCTTTGTGCATGGCTCCAAGGAGGATGAAGACTACTACAAAAAGACTGGTGAGCTGCCATTGTGGCTACGGTGGAAAGTGGCAGCAGGCCTGGGTTTGTCGCTTACTGACCTGCCACAGAACCGTGGTGAGGCACCAATATGCAGAGACTTCCTGAAAGGGGAATGTCAGCGGGGCAACAAGTGCAAATTTCGCCATGTGCGAAAGGACCATGAGCATGAGGCTTCACGATTCAGTGCAGTGGGAATGATGGGTGTCTCAGGTGGGGTGGGTGGAATCATTAATGCAAGCAGTGGAGGCGTGACCTGTGGGGGAGTTTCAGGATTGGTTGGAACAAATGGAGGCAGTTTGATGGGGATGGGAAGCCCCAATATTGGAGGGTGCAGAGACCAGGTATTGTGTGGTGGTGGAGTAGGAGGAGGATCCATGGGAAGTTGTCTATCCTTGGGAGCAGCTGGACAACGGCGCTATGACAGGGGCCCATTTTCCGTTTATGAATCACTGTTTGAAAATGGACTGTTTGATCCCGGGCCACTGGAGAGCCCTGTTGACCATGCAGTTCTTCAGCTAAAGAAAAGACGACTAGAAGGGCTGCGATTGGCTGATGGGACTGGGGGAGGCCACTATGATTTAGGGGTCCAGGCCACTCTTTCGACCCGACCTCTGGAGTATCGTCTGTTAGAGGAGGAAAATGCTTTGCTGAGGAAGCGAGTGGAAGAGCTCAAGAAACAGGTGAGGAATCGAAATTGTGCCGCTTTAAATTAATGCTTTCCTCATCACTGCATTAGCACACCAATTTAAACTTCATCCTATAAATTACCTCTTTCTAGTTTAAGACCACATGACTACTCCCCTTTGGCGTAAAAGGGCTCCTTCTAATTTAACTTAAAATCAGAGCTGTTTTCTAAGCATGGTCTCTTAATTTGTACCAATAATGTTTTTTTGTACTTACGGCTAATTGTAACCCCCACCCCTATAATATGATCCACATCTCAGGTCTCCAACTTGATGGCCACCAATGAAGTCTTGCTGGAGCAGAATGCTCAGTTCCGGAGCCAGGCAAAGGTCATGACCTTGTCATCAACACCCACACCATCAGAACAGAGTCTGGTCCCGCCTGTCGGTTCTGTGAGCTCCTATAACCATGGCATCGCACAGACTCGCACAACTTTGAGCAGTGCTGGACTGCAGCCACGTGCTGTAACCCAGCAGGAACTGGTGGCACCTGCCGGGGCCCCTGCTGGTGCACCCCAAGCCAATGCTGCACCCCCACCTGCTGCACCTCCACCTCCTCCCCCCCATATGAACCCTGAGATCACTCCACTCTCGGCTGCCCTCGCCCAGACCATTGCACAAAGTTTGGCCCCACCTGTTTCAATGGCACCTGTTGCAGCTTCTGTGGCCCCAGTTGCTGTCTCCATGGCACAGCCACTGCCGGGTATCACCATGAGTCATGCCACCACGCCAATGGTAACATACCCAATTGCCAGTCAGAGTATGAGGATCACCACCATGCCACATTAACAAATTAGATGCAATAATTTACTTTTTTTTATCTTTCACCCACAAAGCTGTGGTGCAGTTTTACAAAAAACAAGTACCATATATAATCTGTGTGGACATTTCAGAAATGGCAAAAACAACACCAGCATCTTGTGGATGCTCCAAGCAGATATTTTTTTACGAATCTTTCAGGCTTATTGGAAAACCTGAGCAGTTTCTTATATTGCATACAGTTGTTTGACACAGACCTAATTATGTGTATGTGCTAAATGCACATATTTCTACATTTTGAATGGACATGGACTTTTTGTCAGGGGAAAAAAAAAGCTTTGGCTTCTTAGGATGTTGTAAATCTGTTAATTCTTAGCTTTGGTCACTTGTTTTGTTGATTTTGCTCTGCGAGATGTCATTCTTGAGTTTGATCACAAGCAGAATAAAGAATCAACCTGTACCTGTAACCTGTGGTTTTTATTTCGAGTGGACATGTACTGTATGCTGTAGATATGGGCCCAGGACAACTGTCAGTGGGATATTTAAAATATCCAAAAGAGGAAAAATAAGCTGAACAAGTATATTTAAATAAGCAAATACCATGCCTTTGTATCCATGTATCAGCTGGCAACAATTCTTTCAATTTTCTCTCTTTACCTTTTTGATCAACCATGTCAGAAGATGAATCTAGCAGTTGTGGAAAAGATGTTACTGTGTTTCAGAAGGGTCACTTGTTGGTCTGCGTCAAGCAAAAAAAAAAAAACAACTAAGGAGATTGGTAAAATTACTCGAATTAGGTTAACAACAGTCTAATGCATTATTAAAACCTTGAGTAGTGGTGAATTTTAACTTTGTAGATGAAATGTGACAACCTGAATGTGCTGAATGACCAGGTTATCACTGTAATAGATTTTATTTTCATGCAGTTAGTAAAATCCTACAATACTACCAAGAAAAAGTTTTATAATTCCTCATTCCTCGTCCTCATGATTTGCCAGATGTTCTTGGCCAAAGTCGTAGGTCTCAAGCAAACATTTCTGCTTGTCTAGGCCTCTAAAAATTAACAACACGAACTCCAGATCAGGGTTAATATAAGTGATTTAATAAAAACACAAATAAAAGAACAATACACTGTAACAATACAATATATAATTATATAATATAATATAAGCCCTGTCAGGAAGGGCATCCGGCATAAACCTGTGCCAAGCTGTGTGCAGATCGGATGGTCTGCTGCAACCGAAAAACTAACAATTATTAGATTATTATAGTTTATATTAACTCCATTATAATAGTATATACAATTGTATGACTATAATTATATAATATAGAATGTTAGAATAAAAGGCAGAATAGTGGTGTAGTGGTACTGTCGCCTTGCATCTCCAGGGTCCAGGTTCAATTCCTGTCTCTGAATGCATGGAGTTTGCATGTCTTCCCCGCGCTTGGTGGGTTTCCTCCGGGTACTCCAGTTTCCTTTCACAGTCCAAAGACCTGCAGATTAGGCTAATTGGCATTCCCAAATCGTCCGTAGTATGTGAATGAATCTGAGGGTGCGTATGTGTGTGTGCCCTGTGATGGATTGGCCCTAAGTCTCCTGGGATAGGCTCCAGGCCCCCCGCGACTCTGAATACAGGATAAAGCAGGTGAGTGAGTGAGAATGTTGGAATAATGAATATATATATATAATGAATGTACATGAACGATAAAAACAAGAATATTATCAACACCACAAATCTGTCATGGTGGCCCTCTAGTGGTACACTACTGCAGCTGAACCCTATTGGACCTTGTCCATGTTTGTGGGACTTTTATGTTGATATAAGTGTATTTCCTGTTTCACAGTTTGTTTACAGGTCTTTGATATTTTGTAAATTAGGTTTCTTATTTAAGTTTTGTGCTTTTTCCCCTAGTCTTTGTCTTGCAGTTGGTCAAAGAGGTGGAGTGCAGAGAGATGCGGGAGTTTTGATAGTTGGCTGATAGCAACTGGACTGTGAACGGGCAGGAGAGTGTGGAAGTATGGGCATGTAGCAGCGGTATGCAGAGGAAAGCAAAGGTGTGCAGGGGAGCACGATTGTGGACAGTGCGAGACAGGAGTTACATGCTTTTTTCTTGCACATGCTGATAGTAAGCAAAAACAACTTTGTGCCGCTTACGGCAAACATCATAAATTGTTTGGCACAGACAAGCAGCCAAAAAACATCTAGGGATGGACGGACGTAGTTAGGACGTAGTCAGTGGAAGACTAAATGAAGGAGCAAGCAACACATAAGTCTGAAATAAAGATATTACAAGGAATGTGAGACATTTATTTGCTAATGGACAAAAACTTAAAAATTTATATTGGAAATACCAGAATAACCACAAATTATATGCATACAGGAGACATGGCTAAAAATAAAATGGAAATACTGTATAAGAAACATGGCTATGAAATAATTAGGAAAGATGAGGAGGAGTAACAGTGCTTGTAGAAGAAGGAAGTAATTACAAAGTTATGGAAGGCAGGAATAAAACATGAAACAATAATAGTTAAATTATTACTAAAGTAATTAAACTAAATTCCTATAACCCATGTAAAAAGTTGCGTAATATCATGATGGACGAAATAGAAGGAAATTATCGAGGACACATAATTTGGTTTGGGGATTTTAACGCACATAACACTTTGGGGAAGCAGAAAAGGAATTAAGCATGAACAAAGTCTTAATGAGTATAAAGAATGGTGAGGGAACTCATAATACAGATAGCACAACAGACTTAACACTGGTGTCTAAAGACATTGCAAGTATATGCACATGAGACTATTCAATGGGAAGAGATCATTATCTAATAATAAGTAAGATTGGTGATAATAAATAAGCAATTGGCAAGAGAGGGAAACTAAAATACAGGGTTGGACCCTGGAGAAATCTGAGTGGGGAAAAATATAAAGCAAATATAGACATAAAAAAAAAAAACAATATTATCGACCAAACAGCACGAAAACAATCCCTACAAATAAGGGTAAAAGAAAAGGAAAATGTGTACAATTGTGGAACCAACATGGCAGTGAGGAAGTAAGGAGAAATAAAGCATTCAAACAACTTAAACACCACACATTAAAACTGATCCAATATAAAAGAGCCCAATATCCAGTATCCATACTGGAGACAATACTGTAGCACAAAAGGAAAAGACACACAACTAACAAATGTTTTTGGAAAATAATAAGGAATATGAATGGTGTAAAAAGTAAAAACAAAACCCCAGTGCTTATAATAACCAGATGGCAATTATCAACAAAAAGAAAGCAAAAAATCTTAGCACAAAAACAAGAAGAATGCTAAAGGGCACAGAGGAGGATCTAGACCTTCCACTCTCAATTTATGAGTTAGAGGAAGAAACAGTAAGGGCATGGCAAACAGCACCAGGGAGAGATTACATCTGCTACAAAATGCTTATGCACATGACAGATAATGCACCACTGGTGATACTAAGACTCTTTAATCCGCTATGGGAAAGAGGCACTATTCACTAAACAGGAAATCAGCCACCAATGTGGCAGTGCCTAAAGCAGCTTAAAGAAGCTTCGGATCCAGGAAAGGAAGAAGAATGGACCCAATACTAAATCTATAATTAGAAGTAGTAAAGCACAAACAGAGGTAGTAATTGCAGTGTTCTTTGACATGGAAAGTCATATGATATGCTGGGGAAAGAAGGTCTTCAAATCCAGCTTGACAAATTATAAAGGACAAAATGCATATAAGCGTATAAGCGTATATATCTCTGCAGCAGAATCCAGCTTAAAGCAGATCGACAGTACAACCTTAAGCCCTGAAAGTCTGTTGTGAGACCTTCAAAACATCCCCAGTAGCAGCCGTCCAAGTAAAAGCTGGGGAAATGTCATTAAGAATAAGAAAACTAAAGCCAATGTTGGTATACTGGATAAATCTGCAAGGGCATAACGAAGAACATCCAATGAAGGCCATCCTCAAAGAATGCCTCAAAAGAGCCAATCAGCACAGCTTTGGATGGATAGGGGACATAAAAGCAGAAATCCTAGGACTTTAGGGGCAAGGTATTAGTCCTACAGTGCCACTATGTTGCACTCTCCAATTGAAGATAATAATGCCACCAATAGATGTAAGCCTAAAACTTCACACATCCCAAGCTAGATAATAGTTCAGTACCACGTAAAAGTAATTAGAAAAAAGAAACTTATAAAACATACAGATGACTAAAACAAACAGTGACAGCGTTCCATACCCCACAGTTCAAGATAACACTTAAGAAAAGAATAATGGACCAATTATCAGTATATATGGTTGAACTAATAGGTATAAAAAAAGCACTTGATTGGGTGGAGAAGAATTATCAAGGAGAGGTACTGTAAGCCATGGATCAGTCGGAACCGGAAGCCGGAAATTCATCTAGACAGGACACATTATCTAACATCTTACCAGTAGTGTCAATTATACTGTAAGGGCGTAAGGATCTCTTTCATATGGGTACTGACACATGTAAGAGTAAAAGGAAACAAAGTAGCAGACACACTAGCCATACAGACTTAAAAGTGAAAATTCCTATAAGTACAACAGAAGTCAAGAGAATAATTAAAAAACCCACCAATAAAATATGGCAAAAAATATATTTTTTTATTATTATAAGGAATTTGCTCAAAATCCAGAAGCAAGTAAACTGAGAGTATGTATTGGGGATTAACAGAAGAGAGGAAAGCAAACACCCAACTGGAGAATGTGAACAATGTGGGCAAATGGAGACAGTAACATATTATTAATGAACTGTAAGAAATATGATGAGGAAAGACAAAATCTCAGAGAAACCATGCAAGAAGCTGGCATAGAAATGACAGTAGAAAATATACTAGGGAAAATATATAGTAACCTTATCTGGTTTAGCATCAGTTATGCATCGATAAGTTTGTTGTTCTCCCAGGGTGTAGAATAGGGGAATTTTATGTTAAGACGTCCAAAAAGCATCACACTATGATTTCACTCAATATAATGTCACACAAAAATATTACCCACTTTTCAGTGTAAGTTTAAGGCATCATCACGGCTGACCCATTTGAGCAATCAAAAATCCCTCTACAATTTTGCATCCTCGGTGTATTGAAATCACATCGGCCCGGTTTGGCGGTGATCGTATAAATCCACTAGGAAGAGAGTATCAAATTCCTTAAGGTGTGTTTTTGCAAACGACACAAAATAACATTCAATGTGAAAGTTGTTTAGCTCAATGAGCTCTAAATGTTTACTAGGTTTCGCCTGCATATGTGCAAGTGTGTTTGAGCTATGCCGCAAGATCTTGTGTAAGGGCCCGAGCCTTGCCCGGGGCCCAGACTCTCAGGCATCCTAAAGGCAGCATAGTCCAACATGTCTGCCAATTTTTATGACTTTTAAAAAAAAATAAGCCTATTTACTAATAGTATCTCAAACCATCTCAACTGGATTTAGATCATGGTGATTGTGGAGGCTAGGTCACCTGATGCAGCACTCCACCACTCTCCTTCTTGGACAAATACCTCTTACATAACCTAGAAGTGTGTTAGGGGTCATTGTCCAGTTGGAAAACAAATGTGTGTTATAGTGTTTGATGATTTTGGCGACTGCACTTGGGGATACATTCAAAGTTCTTGAGATTTTTCGGCTTGATTGACCTTTATTTATTAAAGTAATAATCGACTGAATGTTTCCTGCCACAATATGGATTTTTACAGTAGTTGTAGTGGCACTAATTTCCTCTGCACAAGACAATTGATGGTCTAAAGCACATTAAGAAGAATGTTATACTAAATGTAGCTACTTTGGACAATCTGAAATATAAAATATGTTCTGGGTTGTTTAACACTTTTTGTTTTCTACATAATTCCTTGTGTGTTCTTTCTTAGTTTGGATGTCCTCCGTATTCATGTACAATGTGAAAATAATAAAAACACAGAAGGAGAAGGTGTGTCCATACTTTTGACTGGAACTGGGGATACAATTGGATCATAAATATAGCTAACTTGTAGCCAAAAAAGTCATGGAGAACTATTCCTCAAGACTGTGCTAAAAATAAAAGAAACTGCTTTTTGGAAGCAAAATATAAAGAAATTAGGAGTGGCTCAAGACTTTTGCTCAGTAGTCTATATCTGTTAATATCTCTTTGCAAAAACTATAAGTATTCAATCTAGTACACAGTTGGTGAAAATAGTGAAAATAGGTCAGTAAGTTGAAGGCGAGTAAAAAATTGCTGATCTGATTTCGTTATATTGTAACCTACATCAAACTGGCTTTAAATTTAAGGTCTGTATTTTTGACAATTTTTTCAATTTTGTCACTGAAAAATGTCATGTCGTCATTGCTACTACATGTTACTGGTGTGCAAATGTCTGTGGTGCTCTTATTCTTAGTTAATGGTTCTACAGTATTAAATAGGAATCTATGGTTGCTTTGTTATCTTTTATAAGGGTGGGGAGATATATAGATCTGGCAGCACTAAGAGCTTTTCTAAAGCTATGATGTCAGCTTGTGTTCTCTCCAAATTTAATGTCAGCAAATAACAGTATGGTGAAGTTGATGAGCTAGCTTCAGTGTATCTCTCTAGTCTGTCTGTATTGCTGACCTAACTTGGCAGTCCATCTCTTGATATGTCTATACCTTGCTTGCTTGCCATCCACTTCCAGGGCTGTATTCTGTCATTTTATGTTTCATAAAAGTGAGACTGAAATACAACTATTGTTTGCAAACTGGCAACAGTTTTATAAACTGCAGCTCGACAAAGATAACTGCATCATCTGTGCACATGCATGTATGTGCATAAAATTAAACTCATACTTTTAGCTAGCAACCTCTGCAGAGACTAGTCCAAACAGTATAAGCGCAGGACATTACCCCCAAATGGGGCATTTCATTTTTAAAACAAGACTGATCAGCTGCTCTCTCAGTCATGCAAGATCGACTTCTATGGATTTCCATTGACTCTAGATTAGATACTGAATTAAAAATGTTGATTAACTAGGCATACATTCTAATATGGATGCATATCTCTGAAATTTTAGGAAGAGAATGGTAGATTTTCAAGTCAGGGTGTCTCTTAAGATCACTTCTAAATAGCTACAAATTGCAAAATACATCCTAAAAATTGTACATACTATACATACCCGTTATTATTTGCCAAAGTCAAAATTGGTTCAAATGGTCAGGAACAACCCAGGAACCACATGTCACAGGCCCGTCATGAACTGGAAGCTGCTAAAACACCAGTGTCACTAGTGATCAAACAAGAAAGAAGCCCCAGCTCCAAAAAATTATGCTATAGTTTGTGTCTGGTCAGATGGACAAAGAGTAAAGTTTGGACCTAGAGGTATTTATAGAGGTGTAAAGGTGAGCCATTCAACCCCATGAACACTGTACTAACTGTTAAGAATAATCAAATATTAAGCCTATTAGAAATTTGTAGCTTTAAAAAACTGTGCCAATAATGCTGAGAAGTTAACAAATATCCAATTTGAATTCTGCCCAAAGCTTGAGGATGACTATCAAAAGTACCTGCTTAAGGTGAAACATTGCTAAGGACATTCAACCAAATACACTTCTTGGCCAAAAAGTTGTACACCAATTTCATTGTACCTATTTTGATTTGATTACGGTCGAGGAATCATTTCAATAAGCTTATGCATTATCTCAACATTTATTTCCGTCCAGAGTCTGACTGCTGCATAAAGCCTTCTCCAGCACATCCCAATGATTCTCAATGGGGTTATGGTCTGGAGTCTGTGGTAGCCAATCCATGTGTGAAAATGATGTCTCATGCTGCCTGAACCACTCTTTAACAGTTCGAGCCTGATGAATGCTGGCATCATCATCTTAGAATTCGCCCTTGCCATAAGGGATGAAAAAAAATATGATCATTCCCATATTCAGGTAGTCAGTTGACTTCAATTTTTGGGCACATTGCCTTGCTGAATCTAGACCTGACCAACAGAAAAAACACCAGATCATTACATGCTGTACAAGCCCCCAGAGGCATGATAGCTGCATCACTGCATCCAGCTCTCTTCAGATCGCTTTGTGAACCCATTGTGTGTGTGGAAATGGTCTTACCGCGGCCATGTTTCTTCCTCAAAGAAGATGGTTTACCACTATCCTTACAGGTTTTAATAACGTGTTTTATAGTTCTTAAGCCAATTTTAATAGTCTCAGCAGTTTCCTTAGTTGTTTTCCTTTCTTGATGCTGGCCAATACATTGAACCTTCTAAAACAGAGTAACATCTTTGCTACGACCTCAGGATATGTCATCTGGCATGATTGTTTTATGAAATGAGAAGCTAATCAGTGCATCAGTTGGTGGTAAATACTGTAACTTGTTGCCAGCTGAACCATATTAATCACTGCAGTATTTTTTTTTTTTACTATTTGCTTAGTTAAATCCAGGTGGTGACTTATCAGGGGGCTGGGCATGTTTTAAGTGTGCTATATGTGCAGTGGGTACAGAAAAGAATCTCCTCCTTGAAATAGTCACATTTTGTTTTGCTTTGCACCTGAAAGGAAGACTTCAAGACTTCTACAGTATTTGATGTACAGTATCTAGCTGTATTTACTCAGTGCAACTTTTAACTTCAAACTGAAAGATATAACACCAACATGTCAGAAAGAAAATCTATAAAAAAAAACATCATCATCTATCTTCTGACAAGTACTCCAGTCCCTGCTGCAGAGAAACAGCCTATAACAGGATATTACAACCTTCATACTTTACTGTAGGAATAGAGTTATTTGTATGTTGAGCTGTATTGGATTTCTGCCAGAAATATAATTTGGTGTTGTGGAAATAATTCAGTCTGAGTATCACCTGACCGAAACACCTTTTTCCATGTGGCCTCAGAATCTTCAAGATGCGTTTTTGCATAGCACAGTCACTTACTGTATGCTTTTTTCTTGCAACGCTTCTGTTCAAGCCACATTTTTGGAGAATTTATGATAATGGTATCACATGCACACAATGACCACTCTTTGTCAAAAATTCACAATTGCTGCAGGGTTGCTGTGGGCCTCTTTGTAGCCTTTCTGACCAATTTCCTCCTGGGAAGGGCTGTGTTGGATCAAATACTTTCCACTCCTTAATAATACACTTCACTGTGCTTCTAGGCAGTGATAATGAAATTCCTTTGTATCCATATCCTGACTTGTGCATGTGCACAACTTTATCCTGGAGATTTTTTTGGACCCAACATTGTTTGCTTCAGTTGCACTACCAGGGACTAAAATGCTTCAGCTTTTCATGCTGAGTTTATCATACAGCTGGATAAAACAAAAACTCTGTCTTTCTTCATTTCAGGCTACAATACAACAAAATGTGATTACAGTATTTAAATGGGGTGATTCTTTTTAATATCTACTATGTGTATACAGTATATATGTGTCTACATGTGTATGTATACATGTGTATGTATGTATAAGTGTGTGTGTGCATTAAAAAATCATGAAAGTGATTTGATTCACGCTGGGTTGGGATTGAATCTACAAGATGCTTTCCCAGAATGTTATGTTCCCTACCATTTATTCAT
>JAOVVA010000004.1:25311769-25326447 GCA_028565275.1 Leiocassis micropogon | reverse complement strand
CAGCCAGAGGTCTAGAGAGAGCTGATTGGCCGAGCTCTCTCAGAGGGGAGGGATGAGAGGTACTTAGTGCTCCCACACATCCTTTAGAAAACTGATCAACCACTGCCAGTATGGTGATATCTTTCTTACTGTAAGAGGCGATGAAACCCATAAAGAGGTGAGTCTAGGGCATTTGGTGTACTGGAATGCGCTTAAGTTTTCCTGGATAGATAACTGTCTTAGAGATTAATGTATACTAATAACATCATATTCAAACATATCGAAACATCAGAGTGAAGGTAAATTGCCTGAGGTATGCACCTTTTCTGGTAGCCTGGTGGTCTACTGCAGGAGTACTCGAGCATGCTGCTCCTCCATGCATCGCCTTTCAGATGACATTGAAAGGTGGCAGTGAAAACTGAAGGTGGCAGAGAGTGAAAACTGGCACTTCTTAAACTTGATATGTAGCTTGTGCTTCAGCACAGAACTGACATGACCCACATGGTTGTCCTGGCTGTGGAAGTGGTCCAAGGCGTAAGGGCAGGAGACATCAGTAGAACTATTTCCCCATCATCCTGCAGTCCATACTCATAAAGTTTTGCTCATTGAGGACTCATGGTTGAAGATTTTAATTTGACCAAGTCTTCTCTTTCTATTCTTACATTATTTCCAATCATTGTGGTCTACTTAGAAACAAGATGATGAAAGTCATCTTGAGAGGATCTGTAGTGAAACTAGACAAATTGTGCCTTATGCATAGTGAAAATTGTAGGTGAAATCCATCATAGGCTTTTGTTATTTTTCTAGTTTTTAGGGTTTCCTATTTTTTTTTTTTTTTTTTTTTTTTGTTATGCTCCAAAACAAACATCAGTATGGACATGTTATAAATATGGATTCCAAAGGCTAGGGATAACAATGGCAGTTAAATGCAGTAGTAGTGGAATGTGAAGGTGGACCTTCCTAACAAAAGAAATTGTGGTATGTTCATATAAACTACTGAGATTGTAATGTTATTGACTCAAAAAATGAAAGTCTAACATACTTAAACTTACTTTGTGATAAAATACTGTTGCTTCTTGTTGCCTGATAGCGTTTGATTTTTTGCCAGTATTGACATCTTTGTACATGATTATTGTTTAATTGTTAAATGAAAGCAATAGCTGTTTTGCAGTACATTGTCTTTCCATGTTGCAGTGGTTTCCGCTGAATGATGTGAAACATGGCCGCCTTCATCTGGTTCTCGAGTGGGTGCCCACAGTAGCACAACCAGACAAGCTACAGCAGGCATGTACTAAAGAAAATGTAGCTGAATGAAATTTGTCCAGCCTGACTTGATGAGGCATATGTATGCCGCATGATGTAGAGTGTGCTTCTGAATTCATTTTTCTCAGGTGCTGCAGATGCAAAGTTCCCAGACCTATCAAAATAAATCTGTTCCTTCAGCCGCCCTGCTGTTTGTCCTTATTGAGAGAGCACATGCACTGCCTGTGAGTTGGACACACACACACACACACACACATGCACACGCACACACACACACATGCACACATGCACACATGCACACACGTTTTTTATTTATGAAGGTTCATGCATTTTTTTGTGTATGCATTTGTAGTTGAAGAGGAGCGGGAAGGAGCCTAAAGCTGGAGCTGAGCTTGTGCTTGGGGGAACCTCTTACAAAACAAAGGCAAGGAAATAAAATTCAATAATTATGTATTATTCTGTACACACACACACAATTAGTGTTTATATGTATGTACATTGATCATTTTTTTTGTTCTTAAACCTCACAACTACGGAATTAAAAGTGTAGCCTTTCAGCTAAAAATATTGTAATAAATATTTAGGAATTTTAGCCATTTTTACATAAATGTTTTTTTTTACAAAAATTGTTTTTAAGGACCATAAGTAATTTGACAAATTAAAATCATCATGGATTAATATATATATATATATTATATATAAAATTATATATAATTTGACTATTAATTACTCTAATGCAATCTAATTAATTTTTATATATATTTGTTTGTTTATTTGTTTTTTACTTAATTATTATTATTTAATTTTATTGCAAATCATTTGCCATCAGTGACATACTGTAGGTAGCAGATGCTGGGTTTCATTCCAGGGAAAAATGTCTCCCCTTAATGAATCCTATTTGATCTGTGTGTATTAGAGCAGTGATTACTGATGGCGCTTTGCCTTTATGTCGACGTGAATGAATGATTCTGGTTGGATGTTAGACGATTAGGTAAGATGTTTATTTGGTTTAGGAATTAGAGTGATATTAGAGTGGTATTAGCAGTGTTCATATAGTGAGGAATAGTTCCAGTTTCATACATTTCAATGATGCCTATCAAATTCATCTTAGTAACCATCTGGACCAGGTGGTTTGCCATGAGATAGACTAACCTGTTATGAGTTCAGTTAGTATTCTGACTAAAACTTTTTCACGGTTGTTTAATAAACTATTCATTTGGTTTGAAGTCCTCAAGAGCTCCTCAGTGATTAGATCTGAAGGCTCACTCAAGGATAACAGGTCCAGTCTTTTCACGTCATCTTGTTGCTGCTGTTCTTTTGCTAAGTTCTCTTCCCTTTTGTGTGAGCAATATGATATTCTTCTCCTCTTCATGATTAGTTTTTGCACTTTTCCATAGTGTGCATGCTGATATTTCTACAGTGTTGTTATTTTCCAAGCAGAAATATCCATTCCTGTTAAAAAGAAAGTCAGTGACTTTAATCAACAGGAAATCAAGGAAATACCAGAAAGGAAGTGGCTGTGGGTAGTGATCTGCTATAAATATAAAACTTTAATAAGGCATGATCACAGCTGGATGTGAGTCGGGGAAGTTAAGAACTTCTTAGAACCGCTGATTGAAAAACGAGGGTGAATCTGTGTTCAGGCTGTAAGTGTTTGCTGGAGTTCTCATTCCCAACGGTTCTGTTAACACTGATGTAGCGGCCTTGTGGGTCTGTCAGTGTTGAATTATGGGACTGATTATAATGGAAATCCCTTTTTGTTGGAACGTAAATGTAGAATCAAAGGTCTGGCCACTCCATCTGGCCACCAGTCCCCGAAACCCTTTATGTTGTAATTTCCTAAAGTAAACAAACTTGAGAATGTGCAGAAGTTTTGAATTATAGAACTGAACAACTGATTCTTCTGACATTGCAATATTTAAGCTATCCTAATAGGACCATCTAACATCTTGCTATTTATAAGGGGTCGTCCTTGCACTTCACTATATATTCTTCGCTGCCCTTTTTTTATAGGTGTGTGACCGCTCAACGTCTCCTCAGTGGCATGAACACTTTCATTTCCTGGTACACGACCCCAACAAAGACATGCTTATTATTAAAGTAAGGATTTGTTCTTGTATATATTATTGTATTACATTTAGATTTTTCCCCCAATTTGTAACCTGTAAACATTTTTCTAGCTCTCTAGTGGGTGGGATCAGCCGTTGGGTTCCCTGGTTCTACCAGTCAGAGAGCTTCTCTCTCAACCAGCGCTGACGGTGGACCAGTGGCTGAGTATAGATGGAGGTTTAGCTGAGAGTCAGATCCTTCTGAGGGCCGAACTTAAGGTAGGAAATATTACACACCTCCAAGAAAATGTGGAGCTTTAACACATCCAGGTTGATGCTAAGATGCAAATAGTGATTTGTACGGGGAAAAGAAGAGATAAACTTTAATTATAGCTAGAATGTGAGAAATTGCTGCAATAAAGAATTAAAACAGATATCCTTGTATTGTTGCTGTTTAGCTGATATTACCAGCAACGTTAAACTAATTACATTCTTATTCTGTTTTTTTTTTTTTTTTTTTTGACAATAGAAGTACGAGTAATTGAATTCAGTTTTATTTATATAACGCTTTTAACAGTGGTCAGTGTTGCAAAGCAGCTTGAAATGAGGAAATATGTATAAATCAAAATGTACATTACACATACTTTACATTTATACACATATTACTGAACATGCTGTGTGCTTAAACTTTATTTACACCATCTGATGTAGGGCAGACATGCCCTGTCAGTCAGTTCTACACTGTTAGCACCTACTGTACACCAATCAGCCATGCCACCAGGGTAGCTCTGACCCCTACGGGCATGACTCGGTTGTTCAGGGCATTCCATGGATGCTCAGTTAGATTGAGATCTGGGGAGTTTGGAGGCTGGATCGATAATACACTTTGCCTCTGCTAAGCCCCATATGCAGCAACCTGTGATGCACTAGGAATCTGATACATTTCTATCATAATGTAACACTTGCTTGACTGTAGACAGAAACACTGATGTTCCAGGAGCTTCCTCTTTATGGCAGGTTTGTGTCTTGATGGTTCCTGAATTATACATGATTATCGGAACCACTTCCCTCTTAGCTGAGGAAAAAGGTTAGGGTCTACTTCCTGGTTTTTTAAATTGCCTGCCTATACCTTGCAAATAACTTGTAATTGGGTACAATTGTTTGAACTGATGTTGAAATCTGCAGTTGTTTAGAAATGGCATACAAACTCTTGTTATGTTGGCAAGGAGATGAATCACGATCACTAACAGGAAGTTTAACAGCCCTTGGACTTGGTGTATTGCATTTTAAGACTTTCAACACCACCAAAGTAAAACTCTAAGTGAATGCATGTCAATTTTTGGCCTTTTATGTACAATTTTGTCTTTCTTTTGCGGTTTTCTTCTATTAAAGATGTATGTTGTATAATTATTCCTCCCCAGGAAAAGACCAGTTCAAATAAATCACTGACAGTCCAGTATCGCAGTCACATTCATGTTCATGATGAGTGTAATTTATGCAGCATAAAAATTTTCACCTACTCAAATGCTAAAGAAAATGTTAATAAAAAAAATGATGCAGTACATTAATCATTATTCGTGTTATTTGTTTCAATGCAGATCCTGAACTCTAAGATGGCAGCACTTCTGGCACTCGGTGCTGGGCCTGTTTTAAGCAATAAGCAGATCCCCATCACTGGACAGATCAGAATTTCTTTGTCCTATCAGAAGAAACTCACTGTTATCATTCATGGCTGCAGGTTTGTTAAATTTTATGTCAGCTAATTCTATCCAAGCATTGTGTAAGTGAGATGAAGTATGCCAAAGTTTGATGCTAATACAGATGGCGCAGCACATAGATAAGTTAATTCCCTGCTTCCCGTTTCTCGAGTATCTATGAGTCTAAATGTGCGGCATGTGCACGTCTTTATTTTTTTAATAAGTTAACAAAAAACTAAAAACACGTGCTTATCATTTGGGTACATTTTATAATGTGTGAAACATAACATGTGGAAAAATTAAAAGCCCCCCACCGTATTATTGTATTTTATAGTATTATATTATAGATATTATTTTAGTGTTATAAGAATGACAAATTAATCAGGTAAAATACTGAGTATTTTCCTCCTTCAAAGGAATAATTGCATTAGATTGTTATACATTATGGAAATATACAAAATGTGAGTTTACTGTTAAATTAAGTTAATAAAAGAATAGCAAACAAGCATTAGAGTATAAGTGGTCAGTCTTAAACATTCAAGCATGGTTAAGTATCTTACATTTAAAATAGTCCAAAAACGCTAAGTCCTGCTGTTTTTGACTGTGTCTGGTATTTTAGAGGCCTGGTGACATCATCGAAAGAAGGTATAGACACTTACGTCTCTCTGATTCTGCTGCCTGATAAAAGCAAAGCCACGAAGAGAAAGACTGCTGTCAAGAAGAAGGATTTGAACCCTGAGTTTAATGAGAGGTGTGGATCCTGTGTGTGTGTGTGTTTGTGTGTGTGTATCTGTGCATAAATGTGACATAAGACCATTATAAGCACAGTTCTTTCCTTGTCCTTATTTCTGAAATATTTCACGAATGTAGCTTCATAGATATTAATTTACTGATAATATTCAGTATGTCGTAAAAACAATTACAGTTAACGATTAAAAACTAAAAGTGGTTAGAAGTTAATGTCATGCACTGATTCTATTTTCGTCAGGTTTGAATTTGACATGAGTGCGGAGGACGCTCAGAAGAGAGTGCTTAGTGTGTGTGTAAAGCACAGTTCTTCCTTCATGAGTCGAGAGAAGGATGTGATTGGTCAGGTGAGTCCGCAAAAATAATGATCAGGCTGCCTTTAAACTACAGTATACATGAAGTACTGTATAGTAATATAATAAAAACCTTCCCATGCCTATAGGCTGAAATTGATCTGGCACAGATTGACCTTCTCACCGGCGTTGCAGAATGGTAAGTTATGTGATGCGCGCACACACAGATTTTCACATTGTTGTTTGTGTTAGACAGCAAAGGTGATTGCAGTATCAGGTACCAATGTTGCAGGTACCAAAGTGGCATGTGCTGTATTTGGCATAACTCCTTCAGAAAATAATACGATCATGCTAAGGGCTGTCACTCCCAGCACGATTGTCCTGTAGATTCAGTTTATGCTTCAAGCAGGAAGAGTGGATCATCCATTGCCTTCTGAACCTGTGTGTCAGGTCTAGGCACAAGTTGCAGGTGACCCAGTAATGTCTGATACAGTATATAGCTCCCTGAGCTTGTACAGTATGATCATGTTCCTGATGAATCTCCCATGGTGGACATTAGCTCCTCGAGGGCAAAAAATTCCTTAACAAGATGGGAATAGAAAAGTGATGACTATACTGACAAACGTAACACATGAGGTCATCATAAGGTTGAAGTTGCATCATGACGTACAGTATAGCTGCTCTGTTCTGGACACTACAGATGGTGTAGGTTCCAGTGCTAGTTAAGAACGTTATGATGATCTCCTCAAAGCTATAAATTCTGCATATGATAGCTGAATCCTTTCTTATTGCTTGAATGTTTCAGTACCATAGCACGCTAAACCCTGTTAAAACTATCTGTAATTTTGCCACAAATTTTTTAGCACAGGAACACTAAACATCTCAAGAATACTAAGTGAGTTCCAAGCTGCCCATCGTTTATTACTTCTTAGTCATTCACTAGTTCTCATATCTCATAACAACCCTAAGATTCCTACGCAGTTTATTGTAAATAGATCTTGTACTTTCTGCTACTCTGTTGATTGTGAATGTGTGATAAGATGTTTATTTGTAAGCTAATTGTTATGTAGATCAGGTTAAATGTGCATGACTTGTATTGAACTGTTGCTTATCTTAACAACTTTCTTTATCTCTCAATGTAAGGTTTGACTTAAAAGACCACAACTAGCTGGAGTGTCTGAAGTCCTTTCCTCTAAGTGGCCATTACCCATCCAATACAACTTTCTACGCAGATGCCTTGCTGTAATAAATAATATTCCATTTCTTCCTTCTCTGTTATTGCAGCTGCTATCTCGATGCCACGAGGCTTACTGAATTTGAATAATCAATGATGCAATCAATATTACTTATGGACAGAGTTTTGTTACTTTTTATTGAAGTTTAATGACGAGACATAAGTGGGCTTCCAGGAACTGTAATATCTTTACATTGATTTTACAAGTTCCAGTATCTACTTATGCAATTGGCCAGGGATGCAAATTGACTCAGTGATTGTATTTGATTATGCAATGAGGAATATTTAGGATGTTAATGTAAGTTTTATGGATTTTGCAAAAATGCTCCTTCTTCCACTAGTTAAACCAAATTAATGACTTCTGCACTCAGAATGTAAATGTTTGCAGATAAAGCAGTTAAAAATTGCTAATTTCAGTGGCCTCTCATGTATCAGTGCAAATCAATACCAGAGCTGCATTTCAATCGTTTATGTACGGTTGCTGGCAACATCTAATTGACTTCCTTCCTTATTTCCACTTGCAAAAATTATTTTTGAAGTAAATTTTGTGTAACTTTTACGTGCACTAATAATTGGGTTTTTGTGATCGACTGCTCCACCAGTACACAGCAGACAGTGTTATTTTATTCTTCGGATCATGTGGCAGCAGTACAATGCATAAAATCTATGCAGATTGGGGCTGGAGTAAGACAAGACATCTAGAGTTTATGCAAAATGGTGTGAACAACAAACCCTAAATAGATAGATAGATTAAAAAGTGAAAAATTAATAGTGAGCAGACTCACCCAAACTGAACAGATAAAGATTTGGGGAGAGGGAAAAGGAAAAACCCAACAAATCTGCCTTGGATATAATACAAGGCTATTATACAAATAGCCTCCGATTTTTGTTCTTGGTTGCCATGAGTGAAACCTGATGCGGTTTTCTGCTGTTGCAGTCCATCAGTCTCAAGACTGTAAACTGAGGTTTGAGTTACTGTAGTCTTCCAGTCAACTCAGAGCTGTCTGCCTAAATTCTGTTTAAGATCAAGAGTTCAAGATCAGTTTAAAAAAAAATAATAATCAGACAAGCTCATTTGCCCCCAGCAAAGTCAGAGATATTTTATTTCCCAGTATGAAGTTTGATGTGAACATTAACTGAAGCTCTTGACTTGTATTTGCATTATTTTACACACTGTGTTGCTGCCACATGATTGGACTACTGAATAGATGGTCAGGATGTTCAAAAGAAGTGGATTGCTGAGTGGTGAGAGGAAAATTAAAACAAAGTAGTGAATTGAAGAGCAGGATTTCAACTGCATCTGAAAACCTATACAGTACTTTTGATACTGATTTTCAAGACCATGCTATTTGCTAATTTAATGTGCAATAGTGGCCCTAATAGTAATTTGATTTACCTCACATAAAGGCAGCTCTTTCAAATTTTATTTCCCCAAAACAGTACATCAGTAAGCTGACATAGGGCCTAGATGTGCCATATTGATATGATTTACGGTGGATGAGGAAACATTTTTGGGAATCGGTTTTTAACATGGAAATATGAGAGAGAGACAGCGAGAGAGAAATGAACATAGTGTGTGTCATTACAATGTATGTTTATATGTTTAAATAGGCCTTACATTTGTGTTACAAACTGCATACAACTTTTTTGCATTTTAATGTTACTTTTTATATTTGAGTTGGATCATATGTTTGGTAAATTAAAAAAAAAATTTACATGACAGACAATACACATGAAAATTGACATTAACATGGCCCAGCTGAATTTATATTTTGTACGTTTTATTGTATATGGTTTTATTACTGATGTTACATTTGTTCAATTTTAGACATGAAATGGAAATTTATTTGTATTTGTTTCAACATTATTGCTTTTTATCAATATATCAGTGAAGAATTCACAAAGAATCTTAAGGTTGAGAGCAGCTCCTAAAAGGATGTGTTATAGAAGTTCTTTGAGGAAAGGGGCATGGTATAGCATGGTATATACAAAAATGCAGTACACAAAACAACCAAAAACAAGATCTTATGCGAGGCATTTTCTTTGAGATCTAAAAAGTAATTATCAAGACATGGATACACTATGGTGTCAGGGTGATCTCAGCAATTGTGTAAGGAGAACCTAGTAAAAAACTAAAACTCTCTGTAATAAGATTCTTTGTGAATATTTCAGCATTTGTTGGGAGGTATACATTTTGTTTGTTTACCCCTTTTTATATTTTTTTATTCTATGATGCAAAACCTGCTTGACTGTGACTGCTGCATACATATACATGAAAAATTCAAAACACCAAAGAACGAAGCACTTAAAACTGCTCCAAAACCAACTGCATTTTTCACAGCTATGCATTGTTCAGTATTTACTGTCTGCTGGGAAACACTTGAGCTTGAATAGTATCACATTAAAATGCCAATAAAGCATACACTTATCATGGACTCACTGATTTATATTTGAGCACTGTCATTAAAAAAACAAAAAACGGTGCCTTTGTTAAAAAGATATGGGTAGGTGATAAAGCAAAGAATATTACAATGTATAATTACATTTAATCCCAAAAGGACTGCAGTGCTGCAAGGTATACTGATGCTTTCATACCCCATTTACCGAAGAACTCGACACTAAAAAGTGGAGAAACAAGTACAAGTAGAACCTAGCGTTGAAGGTATAAAATATCTAAAAGCATGATCATTTAGTTAATCAGCATTTGGGTTTATACCTGAAATCAATTTATTTAAAAACTATTGTTGTATCACCCACCTCTCTGTGGTCACATTACAATGACATGGTTAAATTTTTCCCCAGGAAAACAGACTAATTTATTTAAATTCTATTAAGTCACAATGATGAAGTTAAAAAGAAATTCCAGTATGAGTGTTGCCCAAAGTTTTAATGATATAACAGTACAGTGACAAAATGAAAGCAACATTAAAACTCACTCAATGTTTACCAAGATTTTACATGGTAAACATTCCCTTGCATTTGAATGTTGAATTTTGCAGATTTAGCGAGGAAACGTCATAAATTTAGATTTACATCAGTTTATACAATATAAAACAATACAAAGAGTGAGTGTAAGTGTATCCCTACAGATTTGTCCAGGAACAGACAAAAATGTTGCCCTTGATGGTGACGTCCACAACCTGGTCTTGTTTTCAACCCATCTCCAAAATGTTACAACCGTGCTGAATTTATGTCAGGCTGGAAAACAAAATGAAAACATTTCAATTAGCACTGAACTGGCAGTTGTGGCAGTGTTCCTTTTCTCTTGGAACAGTTTTCCCCAAATGCTAAAATCCATGTTCTTGGCGTTGTTACCATTTTAATATCTTTTTTTTTTTTTTGACAAATAAATAAGAAGAGAAGTCTATGCAATCACTATGGTTATGGTTACTTACCTGTCAATAAGCGAGTCCCTCATGCTGGGAGCTATGGTGCTTGGTTGAGATTCGCTCAGCTTGAATACACTCTCAATGACTGACAACTCTGTGCTTGTTGTATCCAAACCACAGAAGGCACACCAGTCATTCACCACCATGCCTGCGCCAATCACCTCACTGCCACGGTTTACAGTACCAGCCTAAAATAAGAGTTAAAATAGAAAGTCAATTACTTGAACTGACCCAAGATTAGTAGCAATAAAATAAATGTTAATTTATATTTACTGTTTTCTTCAGCATTATTTTACTATGTAGAAATAGAATAAAAATTAGAATGTGTGTGTGTGCGTGCATGTGCAACAGATATTCAGATTATATATAAATATCTAAAATGATATTCAAATTTCTTGACATGCACTCATCTATATACACACACACACATAGGCCCTGTGCAAAATGTATTAATATTTCATAATTACATGCAAGACTATAAATTGAGAACAATGTAGCAAAAAAACCCAAAAAACAGTAGTGTATAAATGAGGTTAATGTGCAAGTTTAGGAATTTAGGGAAGGACATTCACTTACAACTAGAGGTACTTGCAAGAGTGATGAAAGTTCATCTTGGTCTTCAATAGATGTTTTCGGGTGCACAAGGCCTCCCTGGTTGCTGAAGGCACAATAACTACCCACGAGCACCTGCTCTGCAACTGTCTGCCTGAACACCTCCACTTTTAGGGTGTCTGCCAGAATCTCTTCTGTTTCCTGTGCAGTACAGTAGCCATTAATCACATCATGAATTACTTCACACAAAACAATATTATACTTACAACCTGTAACTACTGCCAATGAGTTCCAATGAAACCAAATTTAAATTCAGCGACTGCCATTGTGTTCAGTACAGTGCATACAGGGGCAACTTCGACACGCTGATTCACTTGTGACACTCATTTGTATGTTTATACAGTATGCAGAAAAAAATGCTTTCCATACACAACGCAAATAAAAATTATCCTCACCCTGTCAAGGTCGGGATGAACTAGAGCCACATAGTCATTGCAAGAAATGACATTTCCGAGTGCAGAAAGTCGCTCCTCCACTCTCTGAATGCGCACAGTGTCTGGCAAGGAGTTCCTCATGTGCTGCAACTCCTGATCTGTTGTGTTGTTGGGCACGAGAAGTCCATG
The DNA here is from genome assembly GCA_028565275.1 of Leiocassis micropogon. Taxonomy (NCBI): domain Eukaryota; kingdom Metazoa; phylum Chordata; class Actinopteri; order Siluriformes; family Bagridae; genus Leiocassis; species Leiocassis micropogon. The sequence continues at coordinate 25,314,622 of JAOVVA010000004.1, read as the reverse complement.
GCGGTTTCCTTTAAAGTAAAGGTAAGATTTGTGTCAGAGATCAGGACTGGTTCTCCAGACAGATTAAAGCTGAATCCTGTTATACGCAAGTATACAAATATAAATCATTACAACCATAATCTCAAGACATCAATTTTAAACAGCATCAATTTTTTGGCGTCAAAGCGATTGCAACAAGTAAGAACTAGAGCATGCTGTTGCAGTTAGGGTGGTTTGATGTCAAAAGAGGCTTTTCATAACATGATTCAAGAAATTATATTCATCTTTCAGCAATGTTCAAACACTGAATTTGAGTTCAATAATCCAAATAATGAAAAACGTATTAATTTACTTTACAGCTGCTATAACAAGCGGTAATAGGAACTTCTCATGGATGGTTTACAACCTTAACATGGAACTTTAAACACTCACTATGCTTTCTGTCCAAGTTAACCATTTTACACACGCACACAGATCAAAAAAAGAAGAAAATGTGATCTTTGTGACATGGCATGTATGTTGTGGTTAAATAAATGTACTGGTTTAAATATTTCAGTCCTAAGGTTTATAAAAGAATTAGGTATTTGGACAATGCTTTGACATTATCGATTTCTCAATAGCAAAGTGTGAAACCTTTTTACTCTGAACTCTCCCAAACACACACTATTGCTTTGTAAAGGGACTGAGAATCAGTTAAATGTGAAGGGACACACAACTGTGGAGAATATGGCTAATTAATGACCAATTAATTAGTGGTGTAACCAATCCACATCATGGTTTGTGGAGTTGTGAATTTTGAGATGTTTTTTGCTCACCATAAATGCTTAGGAGTATGGGACTGAAAGCTAACTATAAGTATTATTATTGCACTTTTTTCAAGTCCAAAAACCTGGCTGTATCTCCTTCAGTTTTTTATGCATCACATGAAACAAAATGTTCAGCCAGGTCTCCTGAGCACTGTGGAAGTTGACCTCAGAAGAAAAAAAATTTCACTGTTGTCAAGCTATGACAATTTGGTTGTCACAGTGCCAAAACCTTGCAATTGTCCAATTTGGAAAACGAGTCCTCACGTTGAACAGCTAGAAAATCTTTTTGCCAAGAACCATATTAATGAAAATAATTAGCACCTTCAAACCCAGCCCAACTGAAAATTAATGGGGCTTTTACAGTGTAAATAGAGTAATTAAACAGTGAATCAACAAAAAACTACCAAGATTTTTAACCTTGCAGATTCACACTCAATTTTGACACCAAACTCCCACAAAACTTTTCAAAAGAGTCAAAACGGTTAAAGGGCAATGCTCCTTGAGCTATTCGGCTCAGAAGCAGAGGACCGACTTCCTATTTCAAGTCCATGTCTGCTATGGTGAATAAGCTAAGGCATGCCCACTTCACTCACTCACACCAACTGCTGTGGGGTACAAATCGCCATCAAGCGGTGCACCATCTTTCATTCCCTATGTCAAAATTTCACCAGGAATTGTCTGTAGTTTGAGTTATAGACTTCTGGTTAGGTTAGAGCAGTCTGGTCATTCTCCTCCGATTTCTCATCTCAACAATTAGTTACACTTACTGTTTTTGTACAATTATCTGTAAACTTTTGAGGATTTTTGTGAGTGTAAATCCCAAATGAGAAGTTATCAAACTAATACTGAAATACTCAACATAGCCCATCTGGCACCACCAAAGAGTGTAACGATTAAAAAGTCACATTTTTCACAAAAGCCAAATTACATTTTCCTCCATTCTGTTCTATGTGAACAACCGTGAATATTAGGTTGTGTCCTGTATCTGCAAGATTTTATGAATGGTGCTGCTGCCACATGATACAATAACTCAATGTGTGGGCATATAGATGGTCATAATAAAGTAGACAATAAGCACGTACCCACTTTAAATTTTCTGCTCTTTTTCTGTATTGGTCATTCTGATTTATAAGAAGGCACTTGTGAAAATCCTGATCAGGAGAATACTACGGAATACTCGTCTTTTTGATATGTCATTACACAACTAGCCTGAACTGAATATAGTTATTCTTTGAATAAATGGTAAAAACAGCATTATTAGATGACAACCCAGTGATAAAATGTTTCACTCACCTACACACATCCTCCCAATGATCCGGCATCCTGCTATAGATGCATGCACAACAGGTATTGTTTCTGAAAGTTCTCCTTCAAAGACACTGAAAAGATTGAACTCCATTTACTTTGTAATTTTTACATACTCATGTGCAGCACCTAAATTATAATTAGAATTACATGTAGCCACTTACATACTGCTGCAGACCTTACCTGTAGAAGTTTTCTGAGCCACCTATTGCCACTAAGCAGTAAGTGTTGGTGAGCTTTGCAAAACAGCCGATTTCATTATTCTTCTCAAAGGATGCTCTGACTGCCATTCTGATAGAGCACTGCCAACAACAGGATCACTCTCAACAAAAACTGTGGAACAGTGTGGCTCGTTAGTAAGGTACAAACTTATATTTGTATAATTTACATTTATAAAAACTAACCAACTCAGAGCTGCATAATAAGAGTTTGTGCTTGTTCTTAATACTATGACTACGAATAATAGATTACTACAACACTAGCTTGATGGATGAACAAACCTGAAATAAGGTTTCCCTTAAATAAATAAAAAACTAAAATAAAATGGTCACAGCTGCAAAATTTGCATTCGCAAACAGTAACGGTGAGGAATATTTCATTTAATATTTAGCCTAAAGAAATCTCAGAAGGCTTGTTTCATTTTATGGAGGTACATTTCATTTCCATAATTGTTGGGTCTTCAATATCCTGAGTCTTCAATAACTACCTGGACTCCATATTAACATCAATTAACATCAGCTATTATAGCTGAACTGCCTGCCAC
>JAOVVA010000004.1:25299354-25311669 GCA_028565275.1 Leiocassis micropogon | reverse complement strand
AAAACATACTTAAGTAAAAGTAAAATTACAGATTTTAAAAACTACTTTAAAAAGTAGAAGTACACAAAAAAATCTACCCAATTACAGTAATGCGAGTAAATGTAATTCATTACTTTCCACCTCTGGTTTTTGTTTGTCCACCTGTCTCTTGAGGATTGACAATGGGATTAAGGTCTGAAGAATTTCCTGTCCATGAACCCAAAATTTCGATGTTTTGTTCCCTAAGCCACTTTATTCTAAGCAAGGTGTTCCATCATGCTGGGAAAAAAACATTATTCATCACCAAACTTTTCTTGGATAATGGGAGAAGTTGTTCTCTGAGGTTGTTTTTGTACAATTCTTTATTCATAGCTGTGTTCTTAGGCAAAATTTTAAGTGAGTCCACTCACTTGGCTGAAAAGCAACCACAAACATGAATGGCCTCAGGATGCTTTAGTGTTGTTATGACACAGGACTGACGGTAGTGCTCACCTTCATACATTTCAAACAGGGCAGCAAAGAAGCCACTTTTCTCTTTTGATATTCTGCAAAAGGTACAGGGGTTGGACTGTTGAGGACTGGGGTAAAGTCATTTTCTCTGATGAATCCCCTTTCTGATTGTTTGAGGCATCTGGAAAAAGGCTTGTCCAGGGAAGAAAATGTGAGCAATAGCATCAGTCCTGTGTCATGCCAACAGTCTTGAAAAAAGTCTTGGAAAAAAAAGGGTCAACACTACAAACATTGACTCCTTGCATAAACTTAATGTAATTGTCAATAAAAGCCTTTGACACTTATAAAATGCTTGTAATTATACTTCAGTAATCCATAGTAACATTTGAAAAAAGACCCAAAACCACAGAAGCAGCAGACTTTGTGAAAATTAATATTTGTGTAATTCTCAAAACTTTTGACCATGGCTGAGTTGGGGCATTCTTGTATTCTACTTATGTAGTTTTAGTTATAAACTCAGACCGCTAAAGTTTAAAACTTTTCATCAGTTTAAAGCCGTAAATTGCTTTGAAGTAAGTCACAAAGTAGCTTTTGGAAGTAAAAATGTATTTAATATATATTGTAAGAACAGAGCTTTTGTGGATTATTAGTAGCTTTCTCCACATGGGGGCAACACTGAGAACTAGGGATGCCCCAGCATGCTCCTTCTTTTACTCTTCCTCTAAACCGGAAGTGACAAACTGGATCCAGAATGGGCCAGTGTGCATGCAGGCTTTTATTCCAATCAAGTAAAACCCACACCAGATAGGCTATTGAAAGGTAACAACAACGTATTTAAACAGGTGGAATCACCTTTCTGGCTCCAGTTTGATGCTTTTAATCTGACAAGGCAGGTCATTCAAGTTCACATCACCTCCAGTTTAATCCTCCAATCCTTTCTTCTGCAGTCATGGATGCAAATTCGAGTTCGAATTGCTTACATCACACCCAAACAAATCAGAGTAAGAAGAACCAAAGCGGTGCACCACCCCAAGGAAATGAAGCACCAGTCACACAGGATCTAAACACAGAACACAGGAGGGATTCAGTGGGACCTGAACTTCCACAGTGCAAAATGGGTGGCAAGAAAGTAGATGACATGAGCTTCATGATATCGTGTACAAACTGGTACTAGGGGATAAAATCTGGGTTTTTAACACAATGTGAGATTCATCACACAAAGGAATATGGATGCTAATCTGAAGCCTGATCATGAGTTGACAGCTTTGAAGGAAATATCCCTCCAGAACAGCTTGCATATTAACCTTTATAATTAAGTGATTTTACTTATGTGCAATATATTAAGTATGTAATTCATACAATTTTGAGGTGATTTTTTTTTGTCCATTGACAAGAAATATATGATATATGATATATTTTTATTTTTGGCACCCAAAATGGTGATAATGATAGAGAGATGTAGCAGAGATTTTGTTCTTTTTGTCTCCACTAAACTGCACTCCTTAATAATGACATTAAATGTTGGACTTTTGTTTTATGCACAAATAAAATATTAAAAAAAATACCAGTATAATTGATGTATGGAATCATTTATTATTATTAATATTCACTACCTGTGCTAGCAGTCCCTCCCTGTGATGTCAGTGTGGAACACAATCAATAAATTATCACCGGAAAACTGGAAGAAGAACAAATAATGTTTTACCAAATCTTCAACCAGCCCATTTCCCTGAGCCTATGCCCACTGTGGTCTCAGGATCCGGTCTGACAGGCATGGACCATGATGTGACCTTTTGCAGTTGTAGCCCATTTGCCTCAAAGTTTAAAATGTTTTGCTTTCTGAGGTGTGTTTCGGCTCACCATGTTGGTAAAGGTTTTTATTATTGAACCTGCCTGCATGTTCTGTTAAAGCATGTGCATGAATTTTATGCACTGTACTGCTGCCATATAATTCCTTGATGAATGTTTGAGGTGTATTAGGGTTCCTGTTTAAGTGGCTGGGGAATGTTTTTAATGTGCTTCAGAATGGAACTTAACAGAATATTAGTGTCTGTTGCCTTATTGTCAGTGGTACAGCACATGCAGTCAGGTCCATAGGTATTTGGACAATTTTCATATTTTTGCCTCCACAATGGATGTGGGGGCGGGGGAAGCAATCAAGATGTGGTCAAAAGGTAGACGTTCAGCTTTTCTTCAAAGGGTTTAACAAAAGTATTGCATTAACTGTTTAGATTTTTCCAGGCATTTTATAGTCCCTCTATTTCCTCAGGCTCCAAAGTAATTTGACAAAATATCAAGCAATATCCAAATTTTATACCTATTATATATTCTCTATATGTCATATTGTAGTAGTTTGTAAAGAAACCAGTCTAGTATCACCAAATTTTTGTCTACTGAGATCCTTTGCCCGAGCTTGACTGCACTTACCGTCACTTCCTGCACGTTTGTTTTTCTGCCTTCAGTATTGTCTTCATCAAATGAAAAGTATGCTCAGTGAGTTCATATGACTAACTTGGCCATTTAGGAACATTTATTTATTTATTTTCTTTGCCTTGGATTGCTTTTTTGGTTTTGTGCCATTATAGACTGTACTGTAAAGTGTTGTTCAATCAGTTTTTTTGTTAAAAAAAAAAAAAAAAAAGGCTTCTCTTGACAGACTACTAGACTAACCTAGTGTACAATACTAGACTAACCTAGTGTACAATACAATTGTACAGTGCAATAATGCGCCTAACATCCAGAGTGTTCTTTGCTTGGCTAGATGTAGGCATTTTTCAGAATTTTGTGATTATTCACTTGAGTTATTTTCTGTGGGCTTCAAGGCCTTTTGGTGTTGCTGAGGTCACTAGTACATTCTTTCTTTTCAAGAAAATACTAAATTGTTCATATGGCAACTCTTAAATGTTCTGCTACCAAATACAAATTTAACACATGAAATCAACTACAGATTTTATCCTCTTAATTTTAAGGACATTACTAAGAAATAGGGCCCAACTACTAAACAGTTTTGTGTATGGATATAACCAGATAAATATTTCATGGATAAAATAAACGCATAATGCAGTATTTTTATTAAAACCCCTTGGATTAAAGCTGAAAATCTACACTTCACTCACAACTCATCTTCTATACCACTTTATCCTGTATTCAGGGTCGTGGGGACCTGGAGCCTATCCCAGGAGGCTTAGGGCACGAGGCAGGGTACACCCTGGACAGGGTGCCAATCCATCACAAGGCACACACACACTATGGGCAATTTGGGAACGTCAATTAACCTTACCTACATGTCTTTGGAATGTGGCAGGAAACCGGCCGGGAATCGAACTCGGACCCTGGAGGTGCAAGGTGACAGTGCTAACCACTACACCACCGTGCCGCCCTTCACTCACAACTTGATTACTTTATATCAAATCAACTGAGGTGAACTGTAGATAAAACTACGAAGCCTATGGCATGTAAAGGCTAGTCACTTATGTGCATGGATATTGTTCTAGTTTATATTAGGTCTAAATTGTACTGTTGCATACACAGTTACTATATGATAACAAATACTGTATAGTCTTTACTAATAAAGTCTTTGAGTTAATACACTGCCTGTCCAAAATTTTATTTTGCTGCCTCAAGCAAAGAAAACAACTAAAGAGATTTAAAATGACTGATACTGGGTTAAGAACCCTTAACACATTATAAAAACCTGTTAGGATGGTACTGAGCTGTCATTTTTTTTGGAATAAGTGTGAATGGAGTGATCATGAATGGAGATCACTTAGTTGCTTAAAAAATAATCAGTTAATACGATAGCAATGTTTAATAGTGAAAGTAAGAGTATTTCCATACACGCACAATGTGATGAGAACTCACAGGATTGGGACTAAACAGATGTGTGGTCGTAGGAGAACCACTTGTTAGTGAGACTAATTAGGCAAAAAAAGCTTCAATTTGTTCGGGAGCATAAAGATTGGTCTTTGGAGCAATAGAAAAAGGTCATGTGGTCTGATGAGTCCAGACTGACCCTATTCCAGAGCAATGGAAAGGGTATAAAAAGGAAACACATGCAATCATAATGCATAATGCCCACTGTACAAGTCTCTGGAGAAAGTGTTATGATCTGGGGTTGCTTCAGTTGGTCAGGTCTAGGCTCACCCTATATGGCAATAAAATGAAGTCAGCTGATGACCAGAATAACCAGGGTATCACATTAATGGAGTTTTTCATCCCTGATGGCACAGCGATCTTCCACGACTCAAATTGTGAAAGAGTGGTTCTGGGAACACTAGGAATCATTTTCACACATAAACTGACCAACACGTTTTTTTTGGGTTTTTTTGGTGAGGCGAAGTTGCATGGTAAAAAATAAAATAAAATCAACAATTTAAGCCATAGCTAATGGACTAAACATTCATATGTAATCACACATAAGAAAAACACATTTCGTAGAAGCCAGTATTTAATAACAATTACATAACTGATCATTTTTGCTTTTATTGAAATTTCATTGTTAACATGACATTATAAGGTACCCCTTGCAGAACTTGTACAAATAAAAACAAAACCAAAAAATACAGTTAAATCTGCATGGAGGTAAAAAGGCAAACTTTTGCAAATAAAGCATAAATATTGTTAGATCAAAACTATTCAGAATGATTGCCATTGTTACAAATGATATCACTGTATATTATCTGTGAAATTATATGCTACTCTTAAAGAGTGAGAGAAAAAAAACCAATAGTTATCCATTAGCTGTTGTAAGTATATGATCCATGCGTTAGGCTAAGCAACATTTGACTCTGAAATTAGACAATTTCACAAAGCCGCACAGACAGATTCTCTGTTGTTTGGTCGAAATAACTTTTTCCATAAATTAGTTAAAAAACAAAGCGAAGATTTATGTACATTAAATACTACGAAACATAAATAAAATCAAACTAATAAGTTTAAAGCTTTATCAGATAAAATTTCAGTTGTAGTCAGTCCTGTGTAGACAAAGAACATGTATCAATTCGTGTAAAATTCTAAACAAGATCTGATATGTTTGTTTTTCCTCTTTGTTTATTGTTAGTCTCTTGAAAGGAGCACAGAAACTAAAGGCAACCGCAGGTAGAGGTTAAGAGTGGCTGTCACACAGCATCACCATCACACCATAAAATGAGGCAAGATCAGTAGAGAATACTCATATTCCTGTTTTTTGTTTGTACACATTTTCCCAGAAAAAAAAACCCTGCACTGGCATGGCTTCACCTTTGCTTAAAACAAACTTTTTCTATAGAAATTATAAACACTTCAAAAAAGAAAATTCATTAAAATAATGTATGTGTCCTTGTGATAATTCATATCTCCAGTGGCATGTGCGGAACAGTTGTAGCAGCAGGCCTAAGAGTAGAACAGGAGTAAGAAAGTGGGGGCATCAATAAATACTAAAACCTAAAACTTGATCATGGATCCTGATTTAGGTTACGAAATTAGAGTTTGTAGAGTAACTATTTCATGTAAAGTTTTAATATCCATGTTTGACATCCCTGTTTCTTGGTAGTAGCGAATGTTCATGATGTGTAAATGACAGTACAAGGACATAAAGCTCAGCTGAGTAAATAGTGAGCATAAAAAAGTTGGATAAAAACAGTTTAGGTCAAATCCCTGTATGACCATAAAAACGTATGGCCATAAGATTTTAAAAAGCATTGAAAGAAATGTACTAAAAATGAGGTGGCTTGCACAACGAGCAGTCATTTGGGCTACGCAAGTGATTTAGCTACAATATATAAGGGAAAAAACACTTTGGATTCTGTATCAATATCAAGGATTTACTTATGAAAGCATATTCAAACTACCACGAGATTTCATAAAATTACATATAAAATAAAAAACACGGAACACAGTTCTGTGCTACAAACCCTGTTTGCTTTTCGTCTTTTCATTCTTTACACCCAAAGCAAGGTTATCAAACCAATCAGTGAAAGAAGACGGCACAGTGTGTTCCATTTAAATGAATCCCACCTAAACTTACTCTACCATAAAACAAAAGATACTTCCTTTTCACACTGCACACTGGCATTTGGGTACAGATGCCCAAATTCAACCTTTTATTGCCTAGACAATAATGTTGAATCTGCATTAAGCAGGCACAGATGTTACTGCATGTGTGCCATTTCTCTAACCAAAGACGGGCTGCTTAGAATGTAAATTTAAAAGCAAGAATAAATGCTGGAGAGAAAAAGATCTATGAAAAGAACAAAGTTCAATGTTCTGGTAATCATGCTCATTTACTTTAAGAAATGCACTATAAATTCTAACAGAAAATATCTTCTTGTGATTGATTTCAACATGTCATGGAAAAGATTAAGACGTGGCACAGTGACTTAAAGAAAGACTGGAAGATGTGTTAATGCAGTGGACTAAAAAAAATGGTGTCAATGGTGAAAAGATGATTGGAAGACAAGAACACAAACATTTTCTCCCAGAAAGAACAAATGCTTTTAGTATGTGCAAGTACACCCTAATATTGCAACCATTTACATTACCAGATACTTTTACCGAAAGCCAATTACAAAGAAGGCAAAGCCAAGTCCTACCTAAATAGGTTCCTACTATAATAATTCCTACTATTAGCTGGTTAAAAAACCTTGCTTTCCCACTCGCAGTGTAGTGAACTGTATAACATCCAGATAGTAATAGAATTTACTGCCCAGCTACTACAACCATTTACAACAGACCTTGTAATTTCAAAAAACATTCAGATTATCTAACATACATAAGGTACATGTGGTACAAAGACACCAACTATAAAGGCATAGAAAGAACATAATTCATGTAACGGAGTTATTAAAGGAAATTCAAAGTATTTAGAGCCAACAGAGAGTACCACAGAATTCAAAGAGAAGCCAGGAATCAGAATGGCATTATTATCCCATGTCAGTTAATGACACCAACCAGCAGCGGCCATCATATATGTGCAAAAGGGCAGTTAAAGCATTCCTCCATATGTGTTCAGCTGATAGTATTTCCCTCTGAGTGTGTTAAGAGTGTGTTCAGCTGCCCTGTGAAGGCATGCTGTGCCAGCAATTTGAAAATATGTGTTTTGGAGTAAGTATGTACTAAAGACAAAAACCATTCTGTGTTGGCTTGCAAAAAAACAAAAGAAAAAATTCCGAATCAAAGGAAAGGTTATTCAAGACATTAATCTAAAACAATAATGACTTTTAACTCTGTTTTAACAATCCGGTTTGCCAATACATAGGGTATAAGTAGGTATACTGTATGTATACATACATATACTGTACCTTAAAATTTTTTGAACATTTTCTATCATGTTTTATGTTTTTCTCACAAAAGCATTGTGGGAGATGAGGAAACAATCCCGTAATAAATCATGTTCTGATGAAAGCTTTCAGAATAACATGTAGCACCTCTAAAACATGTACAATAAGCATAAACTCGTTCCTTTTCCTTCAGCAACAATTTAAATGAGTTGTGATTGATCTGGAGTGTATCCCCATAAGACTGGGAATAAAACTAATGACAGGTGTGACAAAACCACAGATCCAGTTTAAACCTGTGTGTTATGGATAAAACACCTGAAACTCCACACTGATAGAAACCTGAGCTCAGGATCAAACCATAGACATGTGAGGATGCTGGAGATGATAATTTGCCTTTACAACATTTTAGTCTGCTTCGAAAGAACTATGACCAGGAACTGAAGCTTTCTACAAGTTGCCTTAGGACCCTTTTTTAAAAACGGTAAAGTCACTGAATAGTTGCCTTAGGACTTTTTCAGAATGGTAATGTCACTGCATGAGGTGAATTTAGATTGAATTGGATTTAGCAATCTTTTATAAGACTAATCAAACAACTACTCCGGCATAAGTACACTAGTAAGGGTGCTACAATGTTGATTACTCATAGAAATACATCATTGCAATTTACAAAAATTATTATACAACTGTTTGGGAATAAACAAACCCATAATATATACATTTTTATAAGGTTAACATGATCACCACAATCTATACCTCCCACAGTTTGTTATGCAGATGCAGCACAATCAGTACCACATTGAAAATCCAGCATATTTTGGGGGGAAAAAAAATCTGCAATGTCTGCTTGGCAATTTAAAAACTGCCCCAAATTGTTTTCAGGTCAAACATATTTGCATATTTGTACAGGGAGGTGCATTAGCAGTGCTGATATGATGGTAAACCAACCAATACATAGTTGAAAAACAAATCTATAAAATCTATAAAAACTCGCCCAAAGGACACTTAATAGTGCCTGTGCACTGCACTCAGATATAAGAAACCAGTGGTGACTTAAATGACGAATAGTAACTTATATTCAGTACAAATTAATAATAAGCTCTAAGGCATGCCACACTAGCAAAATACTCAAATGTAAAAACCAGAATAAGTGTGTATTTTGCAAAAACACACTCTTACTGTATTAAGACTTTTTCCGTCAGGTAGTTAACATCATGAGTTTATGTAAGAGAAGGAAATAAGATGCATAAAACTGCTTAGATTTAGAAACTGTTTAGATTTTTAGATGCATCCCCTTATACAGTTTAAACCCCAAACAAACCATCAACCTTAAGCAACACTGTACTTGCATGTTCACACATGTGTGTATGTGTATGTATGTGTGTGTGTGTGTGTGTGTGTGTGTATGCCTGAGCAGGCAGACAGGTCCTGAAGTATTTGGACAGCAATAAAAGTTTCAGAGTTTTGCTACTGTACACCATGACAATGGATTTAAAATGAAGCAATAAAGTTGTTATTGAACTTTTGACTTGATATGCAGTCCAAAATGCTGCCAATACAACTGAAAATCTGAAACAAAGAGACTTATCAGAAAAATAGCAGAAACAGCAGGACTTGCAAATCAACTATTTTGTACATTCTTAAAAAGAAGGAATGCACCGGTGAGCTCAGCAACACCAAATGACCTTGAGGGTCACAAAAGCAAGTGGATAATCACAGAATTCTTTGCTTGGTGAGGAAAAACCATGGAACTCATTCACAACATCTAGGTAAGTCCAGAACACTCTGGAGGAGGTAGGTGTATCATTGACAAAATTTTACAATAAAGAGATCATTATGAGGTCATAATGAATCTAAATATAGAAGATTTACCTCAAGATGCAAATGGCAATATTTTGCTAAAATTAAATTAAAGCTTAGGGACTTAAATTCACATCCATTGTGCTGATGTACAGAGGCAAGAATATGAAAATGTGTCAAAAATACACTGTCCAAATACACACTGCTTAGCCAAAAAAAAGTTACAGTTTCTGAAGGGCTTGCATCAAGCAATGAAAACAACTAAGGTGACTGCTTTAATAAATATGCAATGCATTATTAAAACCTGGAAGGATAGTGGTGAATCAATAACTTCACAGAATATATGTGATCAGAAAAAAAACATGAATGACCACGATCAGAGATAATTTAAACACTTGAATGTTGCACAGTTAAAAAAAAAAAAAAGTATGTTGGATAACTACTAACTGTTTAATAGTGAAGATGAATCCTATTCCAGAGCAATGGGCTCATCAGGGTAATAATTAAAGCACATTAAGTGATGCACCCATCCTGCATAGGCACAAACATGTTATGTGGAAATAAAATTAAGATAGCTGACTATGTAAATGTACATGTGTAAAGTGTGTGGCTTTATTTTGGCCAGGCAGTATATGTGACCTATGATATGTATATCGATCAGCCATAACACTGACAGGTGAAGTGAATAACATTGATTATCTCATTACAGTGGGACCTGGAAGTGGGTGGGATATATTAGGCAGCAAGTGAACATTTTGTCCCTGAAGTTGATGGGTTGGAAGCAGAAAAAAATGGGCAAGTGTAATGACTTGAGTGGCTTTGACAAGGTTCAAATTCTGATGGCTAGATGACTAGGTCAGAGCAAGTCCAAAACCGCAGCTCTTGTGAGGTTGTTCTTGGTCTGAAGTGGGCAGGACCTACCAAAAGTGGAAGGAGGGAAAACCAGTGAACCGGCACCAGGGTCATGGGCGACCAAGGCACACTGATGCACGTGTGGAGCGATGGCTGGCCTGTATGGTACCATTCACTAGAATAGAAACTAGAAGTGTAGCTCAAATTACTGAAAAGGTTACTGCTGGTTCTGATAGAAAAGAGTTTGAACTATCTTGGGTAGAGATAGCACCAGGATATGGGAAAAAGGAAAGCTGGCGGAGGCAGTGAGATGCTTATGATCTAAACATATGTCCTAAAGATTGTTGCTGACCAAGTACAAACCTTCATGAAAATACTATTCTCCGATGGCAGGGCCCTCTTTCAGCAAAATAATGCACTCTTCCACACTGCCAGAGTGATTCAAAATGGCCTCCAAATCCTTTGGAGAAAAATATTTTAAATTCTCCAGGGACCTACTCAATACAGTGGAACCTTAGATCACGAGCATAATTCGTTCCGGAAGCGGGCTCGTAAACCAAATCGAATTTTCCCATAAGAAATAATGGAAACCCAAATTATTCGTTCCACAGCCCCAGAAAAAAAAACATAAAAATAATTAACACAAAATATAAAGTAAAAATAAAACAAATTAACCTGCACTTTACCTTTAAAAAAAAAGGAAAAATAAATCCCGACAGAGAAGCGTTTCCTTTTGTGTGCGCAGGCGCTGTGTATGTGTGTGTGTATGTGTGTGAAGCTAAAGTAAGGAGCCCCTCCCCCTCTCCCCTTACACAGTTACCCTTCCTCCAGTCTTTTCACACACACACACACGCACACTAGAAACACTGTTTTATCGGAAAAATAAACAAGAAATCTTTCTAAAGACACTCGATTGAGTGACACACTAACGGAATCCCTGCTGTAAAGTAAAAATAAAACAAATTAACCTGCACTTTACCTTTGAAAAGAATCGCGACAAAGCAGTGTTTCTGTGTAGAGCAGAGAGAAAGAGTGTGTGTTTTTGTCTGTGAAGGCGAGGGGGGGGACTGGCGGCACGGTGTCCAATGACGCACGTGCACACAGACACAAAGAGCAGGCTGATACAGAGAGAGAAAATTGATTTTTAACCTCTCTAGTGAGACTTGCTTTTGCTTTGCACGCTCGCTGTACACACACGCATACAGACACAAAATAAAATATTTTTACGCACACACGTGATATGGTAGTGTTATAGTAAGCAGTACACGCGTGCACGGATGTTGATTATACCTGTGAGAGACGCGCACAAAGACCCAGCTGGGGAGACGATTAGCCACAACTTCGCAGCGCAAGAGAGAGAAAAACCGTTGGCTCAGTTGTGATCACGTGACGCTCGGCGTCAAAACAAGAAGCGCATGCGTGATACATGATACTCGGTACTCGGAAACCAAGACTTGTTCGTTTTCAAAGTCAAAATTTATCAAAAATCTTTGCCCGTCTTGCGGAACATTCGCAAACTGCGTTACTCGCAATCCAAAGTTTCACTGTATTAGGCAGGTGATTATAATAGTATGGCTGATCATTGTGTATATATAAAACCATGCCATGGCTCCTCAGTGCCTCTGGGGTGTGCTGTGATATCTGATAGCAGGTGGTGTGCTGTGGGTTGTAGAGTTTGGCCTCCTTGGATCAGACTGTTTTCTGTCCAGCATGGACAAAAAAGCAAGGGTTCTCGATCGGTTGGGGGCTCTGAAATTTGAGAAATGTGTGCAGGCTGGGGGTCTGGGCGGTCGGGTGCCTTACTATCATGGTCAACATTTACATTTTGCTGTATTGGCTTTTCTATGGGATTTGACCAGACAGGCTGGCCTTTGATCCCTGTGGGCATGGGTAAGCCTTGGGTGCCCATGATCCTGTGATTTGTTGGTATATAGTTGGTGATCACTGTAGCTGCAGTTGTGTTAATGTTATGGCTGATTTT
>JAOVVA010000004.1:25276549-25287767 GCA_028565275.1 Leiocassis micropogon | reverse complement strand
GCATCGCGGATGGTTTTATCCACCCACGGCTTCTGGTTGGGAAACGTTCTGATAGTCTTTTTCTCCACGGTATCATCTGCTAGTTTCCCGATGAATCCCACAACCGCTGACGTCATCGGAGCTGTTTCGGAACATGTCCCAGTCTGCGTCATCAAGTGCATCCTGTAACGCGGCCACCGATTGGTCCGTCCAGCGTGCGACCTTCCTCTGAACTGGAACTTCCTGTTTGAGCCTCTGTTTGTATTTTGGCATGAGGAAGATGCCAAAATGCCAAAACGGTGGACGAGATTGTGCCTTGTAGCCGTCTTTGATTGTCGTGTAACAGTGGTCCAGTGTTCTTTCTACTGGTTGTAGATCTTGTCGCATGGATGCCCGGTATGATCTGACTGGAATCCGTGTGGGGACTGGGGACGGTTTCACTTTTCCACGAGGATGGTCCTATCCTCGGCTGATGCAGACAGCTGTTCTCTGAGGACTTGTGACTTCGGTTGCTCGATAGATCAGGACTGGAGTTTCTACAGTCTACTTGAGCCTCCAGGAATGAACTGGACTCCATTTTAACTTTAACACACCTCCTGTTATACTGAACTTCCAGTCTCATACAGTATGATGCAGATCAATCCCTGCTATCCGTTATCACCCAAATGAGGATGGGTTCCCTGTTGAGTCTGGCTCCTCTCAAGGTTTCTTCCTATTACCATCTCAGAATGGTATACCTAGAATACCTAGAATTTACTCCCCTTGAAGAGAATGAACTAATTTCACTCATCTCTTCTGCAAATTCATCAACCTGTATATTAGATCCTATACCGACACATTTTCTCAAACAGATACAGATGTGGCCATTAATAATGCACATTCTTCCCACGAAATGCCGCAATTCGATGCGCGCCGTGCCACGAAATCCCACAAGCAATATTCAGGAATTTAAATAAATGTGTTGTGCTTCACTGAATATCTGCCAGATGGCGCATGTAAGGACTTTATCTAAAAGCCAGACCAAGTACAACGGAGAATTGTGTATAATTAGTTAGCCTAAAACAATATTGTTTCCAATGCTGAAGCAAACATGAATTAGTAAATATTCTTATATGAACACGAAGTGCTTCAGGCTTTTTATAAAAATAATCATCATGTTTTTTGCTGTTTGTGTCCAGCATTGAATAAATGCAAATAATTGCAAATCCATTATTTGACCACGGCTGGAAATAATAGCTGGAATGTGATTGTGAAGTTATGACTGAAATAAAGCTACCATGTAGCATCAAATTACAAGTCCAAATGTATCAAGCAATAAATTCTGTTATTTACTGTTATAAAGCAGTATCACTGTTATAAGACATCCAAAGTAACATTTCAAAGAGGGGAAACCCACTGCTTCTTAACTGACAGTCAAACCAAAGTCCTTGTAATTTTGCATAATAGTCTCACTACTGACTCTCCTGCTTGAGAAGTTGGAGTAGTTTTTGGCTTTTCCTTTAATGATGATAAAATCCTCTGGCAAATGTGCTCCCAAACATGTAATATTACATTTTTGCTCTAATGGCAAGATGCTAATTCTAGCTTTTAGTAAATTGTCTACTTGATATTTGTCATCCTGCACGTGGTTGCTAACATAACATCTACTGTAGCTGTTGGTCGAAAAGGCCAATGGCAATGTCTTGACATCATTTACATCAAATTGATTAGCGTTACATTTTGTTGTCTGCCTTTGGCATTGGGCCATCCTGTTCGTGCCCACCACACATGCGGACAGAGGTTTCTGCTGCTTGGATGGGCCGGGTTCATGCAAACCAAAGGAGGCCTGACTTTAATGCAACAGATATAACAAGATACATTTGGAATGTATTACAGTGCAACCATTGTAATATGTAATAAATGCACAATGTTAGTTAGTGGTTAAGAAAAATATAAAATTTTTAGGCTGAAAATTGTTGTATAAATATTGTTAGGCTTTGGACCACCTTTAGCTCTGGTTATTCGCCATGGCATTGTTTCAATAACCTTATGCAACATTTAAATCTGTCTAACTTGTTTTACTTATTTTTGGCCATGCAACATGGATGGATTGTGTCATCGCTTCCTTTGTACCTTGAGATGCCCATCTTTCTACATCTGGATTGCAAATTTAAGCCTTTTTCTGATGAATTTCATTAACAAGTGGTTTTCATGGTCATTCCCGTTTTTTCATTCACGGTCATTCTGGCAACATTTCCTCTGCCTTTTTGTAGGAGAACCACTTCAACTTTTTCTGCCCTTGCTCCAATATTAAGAAAGCTCACCTTGAAAACAAACATCTCCCGCCTGAAAAAGGCCACTGTGTTAAAATTGCCATCGCAGATGTTGGGTTTTCCATAGCCAGGAGAATATGGACGGTCTCCAGACGGAGGTCGAGGAGGACGGGACTGACGGTCATTTTTCCTTTCAGAAGGAGAGTAAGTCTGTCGTGGTGGAAGGGTTGGGAGAGACCGAGTTGGCTCCAACATGGCAGTTGGGACACCTGGGAGGCATTTTAAAAACAATGTTTAAAAAAGTTCAAACTTCACATCAGAATAACCAAACAGTGAAAATAAAAAGTCATAATCAATGTACAGTAGACTTAATAATTAAACGCATAACAGAGGAACATGACAGAAATTGTCTTGTCCAGGATGATCAAACACAGACTGCACGTCAGAAAATAAATTTTTTCTACATTAGTTTTGCGGCTAAACTGTTCATATAGTCAACCTACTTTTCACTATATACATTTCACATTTAGTCTATTTCATCTTAATTTCCAATCACCTATCATATTATTATATAATTATGCCATTTCCAGCACTATTCTTTTGCAGGATATTTACCAAAATATTATGTACACCAGTCCTTATTAACGCTGAACTGAAATTAAAGACTTATATACCATATATTTTCTGGATGCCTTGAAGGTCATCTAGTGGCAGTTTGAAGTTTTGTGTGTCCATGTATTGGTAGAAGGGGGCCATGATAGCACTCGGGTCATTAGAATGTTCCAGTCCCAACGCATGGCCCAACTCATGTACTGCCACCAGAAAAAGGTCATTACCTAAAAAGGACCAGAAGTCAAAGTTACAAAACATCTGTGTTGCACCAATGATTATCTTGTATATAGTGTAACAGGAACAACCCTAATCCTAAGAAATATTTTTCTTTATCTGAATCTCATGAATTATGTGTCAACAGATCCAGAAATTATTGATTTCACAGTTATCTATTTCAAAAAACAAATCCTTCTCATAACCCTAAATTCAAAACACTTCAGTGTGTATGCATGATACTGTAGGTATTGCTAGAAGTGTTAATTTCGTCAACAAAAATAATGACAAAAATATTCGTTGTTGAAATTTTTTCCTATGACTAAGATGAGGCATCACGGATATCAATAAACAGTGACAGTAACTCAAGCAGCATGACAAAAACAAAAAAAAAAACTAAAATGTGGTTCGAAAAAAATAAAAACTAATAAAACATTTATTTTGGTCAACATGTAATTTTTGCCAAAATCCGCTGCAATACGGTGTTCATTCATTATGGCATGAGCAGCAGTATTTTCCCGGTTACAGTGATGGGATGTTACAAGCTCAGTCATCTTTAACTCTTCATCATGACAGCAGTATTACTCAGGCACAAGAGAACTGCCGATATTTGGGCCCATTTTCTTTATATTAAACCGGGGAAAATAATCTGATGTGTAGTATCGGAGGGGAAACAGTGTGGGAACACAACTGCTGGGAAAAATACCACAAACCTGAAAAGACACATCTAGGGATACCATAAAAATCTCAAGGTAGGTTTATAGCCTCTGTTTAGCAGACTGTTTGTTATATGTTATGTATTTTATTTTATAGCTAAACTGTTGCCAAACCCATTAAGCTAATAGGTTAATGAATGATTGTGACTCATTTGAGCTATCCTTACAACATTCCAAATGTGTAAATTCCTATAAAAAAAAAATAATAATAATAAAAGTTTTAAAACACTGTATTGTCCATACTGCTCCAAGAGTTTTTGTAGTTAAAAAAAGAGTATTGGACATGCACCAGTTGATTATATTTGTTTTTAACCATCTAATCAGCTGAAAACAGGAGATGAAAACAATACAATTTTAAAGCTACGATAAATATATGGTAAAAAAGTAAAAAAAATGGTTTTGGCTAAACTACATTGACCGTAGGGTTAATTTATAATAATCTTATTGCTAAAATGTTGCATTTTCATTGACTAAAATACTTAAAGATTCCTTATAATAATTAATTAGGGGTTGCTCTGACTTTTTGACAAAATTAACATTAATTGCTAGCTAACTCTATGCTAAAATTCCTTATAAGTAAGTTATAGTACTAAAGAGACATAAGTCAACAGCTAAATTTATCCAGCTGCATAGGGAAAGTAATCTCTTGGAGGCATATACACTATATTTCCAAAAGTATTCACTGACCCAGTGAATCATTCAATTCAGATGTTTTAATTACTTTTACGGGTTACATGTATATAAAATCAAGCACCTAGGCATGCAGACCGCTTCTACAAACATTTGTAAAAAAATGCACAGTGAATTTCAGCATGGTACCGTGATAGGATGCCACCTGTGCAATAAGTCAAGATGTGAAATTTCCTCGCTACTAAATATTCCATAGTCAACTGTTAGTGGTATTATAGCAAAGAGGAAACGATTGGGAACAAAAGACACTCAGCCACAAAGTGATAGGCCGAGCAAAATCACAGAGCAGGGTCAGCAGATGCTGAAACGCATTGTGCAAAGAGGTCGCTAACTTTCTGTACAGTCAATAGCTACAGACCTCCAAACTACATGTGACCTTCAGATTAGCTCAAGAACAGTGTGCCAGGAAAAAAGGTACTTGTCTAACTGCATTGGCCCAAGTGTAAATTATGGTGGTGGGAGAATTATGATGTGGAGTTGTTTTTCAGAAATTTTGGCGCCTTAGTTCCAGTGAAAGGAAGCTCTCTCAGCAGGGTGAGATGGGAGGCACTTAGGGCTCTCATATCAACATGGCTCTACAGCCAGTCATGGGGCATCTGTGAGCTCATGCAAGCAAAAGTGAGTGAGTTGGCAGGTGTCACATGGTTCGGAGGAAACATGTGATAGTCTTCGGATATGACTAAATTAGGCAGAAATCGTATTTTATCCTGAGTTTTTGCCTCTATTATCACATGATTTCTTTTTGTACACCACTGATAGCAATATTCAAATGGGTAGATTGGAAAATGTTGTAAGATTTATGAGAACAGCCCTCCCCTGGCCATGGTATTATTTGACTCATTGTCAACACATACAGTATCAAAGTTTGGTGTTCCACAAAGTTACACTTTAGACCCATTGTTTTTTCTCTGCATATTCCCTGTCTAGTTAATATAAATTGTAAACTTGGTATTAATTCCCACTGTTATACTGATGACTCCAGTGAACTGATAAAAATGAAGTGAATTAAACCTTGGGTAAATGAACTTGATGCTTTATGCATTAAGTGGCTTTGAATAAAATTACTTTATTTATGACACTTTTTTTTTTTACATTATTATGTAGCAATTTATGAATCTGTTTTTTTTTAAATTAAAATCCTATGTCCTAAATGCCAAAATATGATATAATTATCATGCATATTTGTACAGGGTGAAATTTTGTTATTGTCATAATGGCATCATTGCCCATTTCATGCTCTACTTACGACCCACTACATGGTTAACACTCAACCTGCATACACTGTTATGTGACTAATCACTGGATTCACCAGCAACCTATTCACACTTAGCCACTAGACCTCCCACTTTATATAGCAGAATATACAAGTACATGACTTTATAACACTGAACTGTTTTCTTTAACTTGTAAAGTCTCACTCCAGCACCTTGGCTTTGTCAATACTGAGCTGATTTTGTGTTCCTCTTTGGTTTTATCCTAATTACATTAAGCTCTTAAACGCTCTTAAAAGCTCTAAAAACCATTATGAGTTACATCTAATTTTGTGTTATTAGGAAAAATTAATTCCTAATAACCAGTCTTCTTTGTCTATACTGTATATGTACCATTATCTTCTTTTAACTTTTTATTAATAGCCTTAGATTATATGAACCATGAGGCATGTACTATAGGTCATTATTTGTTGTTCCTTAACCATATCCAGATTAAGATGAAGATATTAAAATTAATAATTTCAGTTACAAATGGCACCAGTGACAGAGCCATGTTGTTGTTGAGAATTAATTAACACCTTCTGACCAAACAGATTTGAGAATTAAACAGGATTGTAGTAAATAAATTACCTGATGATACTGTACTAGACATTTACTTGAGCAAAGTGTCCAGCTAATGAACCATATAAACTGCTTATTTTTAATTGAGGACAATGAATCAGTTATCTATGCAAATACAGAACTTTGACAAAGTTTATCAACCTTAAGTGTAGTAAAGTAAAGCGCTGGTTATGTTTAAACCATCTCAGTACATTGGGGCCAATAAAGATTATCGGAAATTTCCATTGACAGTCTAGGTACAGACTGCCTTTTTTGTTAAAAGTCAAATTTAGAGTAACCATTGTATTTCTGCTGTTTTCTGCTGTCTTGTTGCTGCGTCGGCACATACCGGAAAGTAGGCTGGTATGGTCCAGCACTGCGTACCACTAAAAAAATCAGTGGTGACATGCAGTATGGAAAAGAGGGTGGAAACCGAAAAACCTAAAACCTATATTGAAAATCAGTCATGGTAGCACTTTCAACAGGAAAATACATCTGCTAACGTTATGTTTTCTTAAACAACACTTTGTCCCCATATTAATAACTTCTAAGTCATTATAAATGGCCTCTGATCTGTTTTGATCTGTCATTGTGGCTAATTAACTTGTGCATAAGCATCTGCCCATGTCCTGCACCTGACGGATATCCAGTGCTGGTTGGTTTCGGCAGGCAGACGTTTGTTGAAAACCTCCCATGTAAAAAATGTGCAGCAGAATAAGTTATAATGTTTAATGATATTCTGTTTTATTATAAAAACAGACAGAAGCTCTGACAAGGGATTCTCTGATGACTGTACATGACGGTTCATGTGATTCCTTTTTTTACTTCCTAAACACAGCACCCGTGAAAGTGTGTATATGATTTTTTTTATTCTAGGGCGTGCACTTTTAGGGTTTATTTATTAAATATTAAAATAATTTTTTTCAAGGATGTAAAGTGCTAAGGGTTGTGGTAGTACTGAAAAGAATTTAAAATTACATTCATCCCTTGGTATAAACCTACATGCTTTCCTAAACGACCCTCAACTTGCAAGCGATAGATTTAATCCAACCAATTCAAAGGAACAGCGTTTGCAGAGTGTGGGCGAAGTGGTCTTTCCAAGGATAGTGCTGCAAGTTCACATTTGGTATGTTCGTGTCACTTCGAGCTAGCGAATTTCACACTTACACTTACGCGAACAAAGTGGAAACTCGATTGCATGCCAGCACTGATGAACAACGCAGTCCCAACATTGTTCGGAAGTAATGTCCAGATGTCCAACACTGATGTACCAGAGTCGCTTAAACCAGTTGTCACAAAAAGGGCAGTCAAATTGATATCTTTTGATCACAGTATTAATGCTGGGCTATAATACTGACATTGTCTATCTGTAACACTTTACATGTCTAAGAGTTACTTAGAACTTAAACAAAGAGTACTGCATCAATAGAACAAAAATATCCTTTTTCCAAGAATGTATACTGCACCCACTTTTGCACCCACACCGTACACTTTGTTGTACATATCACATCCAAATGCATGTGTGTATACACAAAAAAAAAGTACAACATTATTAAGTTTCCAACAACACATGCTAATCATCTCGAAAGGGAATATGTGTAAATAATGAAATATTTTGCCATGACGCTAATTGTGAAGATTACCAGTCAGTACTGCAAACACAACCAAATTTGTGAGGTTCCACCTTGCCATTTTCTCACCTTACATCATCTAAAACATGCCTAGTAATTGGGTTGAATCAAAATGGAACTGCCTCCACATTGCATTCGCTTTGATTAGATGGCCCTTTTAATACTTAAAATAGATTAATTGCATTGAGGCAATGCATAAGGCATCAGGTTGCTATTGTAAATAAAAGTGCTCATAGAGTAAAAGCCATCGTCATATGACAAGTATGACACTGCTAGCTCACTTACCATCATGGTTAGTATTGCCTAACGTCCAAGGCTCATCAGAGTCAAAGTGTGTGTCCCCTCCAATTCCAGGGCCAGGGAAATAGGCATGGGCTAAAAACCCTCCCTCTCCATCAAAAGGAGAACTATCACCATGAAACCCTGAGGCAAAGAAGATCATGATGTCGGCCTCCTTGCCCTCTTTCTTTATCTCAGAGTAGGCCACTTCCTGAAAGGTCAGTGGGGTAACTGTCTGCCACACATCAAACGCCTGCCGGATCGCCCTCTGGGTGTCCTTCTCACCTACCTTAGGGGTAAAGTTGTGTATGCTGAAGAGAATAGGAAAAAAAGAAGAAAAATATTAAGTACATACTACATAATTCAATACACTACCAAAGCCACCTCAGATAAAATTAAATTAAAGTTTAATCCTTTAAGTACAAAGTGCTTTACTAAATAACCTGTGGATGTGGGTGCACAGAAATATTGCATATACAGAACCTTGGATTACGAGCATAATTCGTTCTGGAAGCGGGCTCGTATTCCAAAACACTCGTAAACCAAATTGTATTTTTTCATAAGAAATAATGGAAACTCAAATTATTTGTTCTACAGCCCAAAAAAATAAATACATAAAAATAATTAATATAAAATATAAAGTAAAAATAAAACAAATTAACCTGAACTTTACCTTTAAAAAAAGTGAAAATAAATCTCAACAGATAAGTGTTTTTGTTTATGCGTGCAGGCGCTGTGTGTGTGTGTGTGTGTGTGTGTGAAGCTAAAGTAAGAGGACACTCTTACTTTCAGCCCCTCCCGCCTCCTCTTCTCATCTTACACAGTAAACCTTTCTCCTCTTTTATTTAAATTTCACACAAACACACATACATTAACGGAAAGACTGTTTTGTCGGAAAAATTAGCAAGGAACATTGCTAATGACACTCGTGTGAGCGCATACTAACGGAATCACTGCTGTAAAGTAAAACAAACAAACAAATTAACCTGCACTTTACCTTGAAAAGAATCACGACAGAGTAAACACACACACACACACACACTCACACACACACACACTAAAGGCGAGAGAGAAAGAGAGAGAGAGAGTTTGTGTGTGTGAACCGGCATGGTGTCAATTTACGTACGCGCACACATAACGACAGGCTGAGAGAGAAAATGGATTTTTAACCTTCTAATGAGACTTTTTTTTTGCTTTACACGCGCGCACATACATGTGTTATGAGAAACAGTACACGCACACTGTACACACGTGCTTACAAACACAAAATAAAATATGTTTTACACACACACATGGTCAAAGTGTTATAGTAAACAGTACATGCATGCACGGATGTTGATTATACCAGTGAGAGACTGGTAAGACCTAAGCAGGGGAGATGATTACCCACAATTTCCGCAGCACAAGAGAGAGAAAAACCGTTGGCTCAGTTGTGATCATGTGACGCTCAAAACAAGAAGCGCATGCGTGATTCATGATACTTGGTACTCGTAAACCAAGACTTGCTCGTTTTTCAAGTCAAAATTAATTAAAAATCTTTGCTCATCTTGTGGAACACTCGCAAACCGTGTTACTCACAATCCGAGGTTTCACTGTATGGGGTAAGTGATATGACAAATAAAATACGATTAAAATGTCCCCACAGTCGTTTTTTTTTTTTAATTAGAGAATGATTTATGAACTGTTGATATTTTCAGGAATAATGTAGTCTTCATTGCTCAACATTTTCGTTATGGCTATACCATACTAATAGAACAGTGTTTTACAAAAATAACCAAGGCACTTCAACAAAAAAACTTAATTTTGTAGAAAACACAATGATCAAAATTAGAGAACAGCAATGACTGTAGCAGAGAGAAAGATTACAACTAAAATTTCTGAAAGTTACAACAGTCAACAATTAGTAGGAAGTGAATTACTTCAGTACATCTGCGGCCACAAGACATCACTAGTCTCTCTAGTTCTTTTTGCTAATGAGAGATTTGGTCACTGCAGAGTGGGCTTTCAGTCCAAATTATCTTAAACGTCAAGACACTGGATGACGAGACAGAGGCTTCCTCTGTTCAGCTGCAGTGTTGAACCTATTGCCCATCGAGATTCTCCGCACTATACTGTGCCTTAAAGTTTGTGACGTTGTA
This sequence comes from Leiocassis micropogon, assembly GCA_028565275.1. Lineage (NCBI taxonomy): Eukaryota > Metazoa > Chordata > Actinopteri > Siluriformes > Bagridae > Leiocassis > Leiocassis micropogon. The sequence continues at coordinate 25,277,446 of JAOVVA010000004.1, read as the reverse complement.
AAGATGCAATATTCTAGAAATCAGAGATTTGGAAAATTCAACTTCTTTTGCTATGACTGAAAGGGTCATCACTTTGACGTTCATATGGACAACCTACTGTACTGCCGGAAGGTTTTAGTCATTTTAGAACAGCTCACCATTTTGCAAAGGCAGTGAAAACCGGTACAGTTAGGCTGCCAGTTAAACAGGGTTTATCAGATAATTAAAGAAATTAGCGTCAGAAGCTACATTAACACCAATAACTGGGAGGTATCTGAAAGTGTTCTCTCTTTTTTTTTTTTTTTTAAATAGAACTAAGCAGTGACCTTGAAAAAGAAATTGTAGGTTGTTCTTTAATTTTAATATCCCCTGTGTACTAAGATACTAATGACATTTTGTTAGTTGCGATGAATACACTCAGATATAGCATGCCAAATTAGTTTATGAACCAAACTTTATTTGGTGGTCTAGCTTGAGCTCTTTCTCACAGATAGACAAACAAAGTACCATGAAGAGATATTCTCTGAATTCTACTGGATATAACACAACAGACAAAGTGGGAACAATAGTGTCTGCAAAAATGCAAAGGCAAGAAATCACCAAGAAAGCACCGCGAGTGTGAACACATCACTAAAGTGTTAAATATTTAATTTAGTTTCACACATGCAATCTTCACCAATACAATATCCTTTGTAATCCATATGATATAAAAATTTGTTTCAAAAGATACTTTGGTATAATGTGTCTTATTTATTGTTTTTATTTGAGGATATTTATCCTTATAAAGTGATATCAGTCAATAGGGCATTTAGTTTGGTTGCTCTATTTAGAAAACTTCATATTAATACAGTGGTGTGAAAAACTATTTGCCCCCTTCCTGATTTTTTATTCTTTTGCATGTTTGTCACACAAAATGTT
>JAOVVA010000004.1:25216189-25227621 GCA_028565275.1 Leiocassis micropogon | reverse complement strand
TAAATGGTCATGAAAATAAAGAAAACACATTGAATGAGTGAAGGTGTGTCCAAACTTTTGGCCTGTACTGTATATAACATTAAAACCACTAAGAGTTCATATGAATAACATTAATTAATTCATACATTTATTCATGGATTATAGCAAGTGAACAGACATTTCATAAAAACAATGTGTTAGCAGGACAGATAGGCAGGCATAAAGAATTACGGGCAAATTTACCGAAGCAAATTATAAAGGCCAAATGACTGGGTCAGTAGCATCTCCAAAATGGCAGGTTTTGTGGGGAGTTCTAGGTATGGCGTGGTTAGTACCTAACAAAAGTGATCCAAGGAAGGACAACCCAAACAGGCAACAGGTTCTCAAGCCTCAATCATGCACTTGGGGAGCAAAAGTTAATCAGTCTGACCGATGCCACAGAAAAGAAACAAAAGCAAAAATTGCTGAAAAAAATTACAATGAGTACCAGAACAAAGAGAACACAGCTTGCAACTTGCTGTGTATAGGGCTGCAGAGCCACACAGAGTACCCATGCTGGTAGGTACAAGAATGATGTGGCGGGTCCAGTGAAGATGCATTGTTTACCTGGGGAAGAGAGGATGTACTATGGGAAAACGGCAAACTGGAAGAAGCAGTGCTCTAGGATGTGTTCTAGGATATGTTCTGCTAAGAAACCTTGGGTTTTGGTATTTGGTATATTTCAGTGAATGGTATTCTCAGGGCTGGTCCTGACCTCCCTGGGGCTCAGTTTAAAGTCCCATTCAAACAGATTCCCCCAGATTCCTTTTTACACATTTTTAAACTGAATACATCATGGTTAATAGTTCCATGTTGCCATGGGTGCTCAGTTAATTTTAAATTCAATATTCAATCGGTAGTCAGTTTCAATCTATGGTTTTCCATCTTGTAGTAGTCCTGAGTTGTACACAAACCATGATTAAAATACTAGATGTACTGTTTTGAAAATAAGTGTCTCTATGTTTAGTGCCATCACCCCCATATATAGTCTGAACTCGTTTCCACTGACATTGCTGCTGGAAATCACAAGTTTCAAAATAACATGCCCTAATAAATGCATAAATGAGTGCAATTTGGTCATCTTTCCTGAGGTACAGTTTATAAATACCATTACCATTTTGCGATTATAATATGCGATAAGTAGTTGTATTTCACTTACTTTTCTTTGATATAGTCACAGCCCTGGCAATGGCTGGGAAACAAGCAAAACATAGACAAACCAAGATAAGCACTTGGTAAACTAGGTTAGCAAGAAAGACAAACTAAGGAGAAATGCCCTGCAAACTAGCATAACAAATGACTTTTACTAATATGTACTGACATCAAACCTAGAGAGCAGAAAACCTGTGCTGACCTGATTACTGTTAGAGATAGTTATACTTTATTTTCTCCCCAAAACTCTCACCATTGACACGAGTTTTAACACAAGGGGTGGAGCCTTGCATAGTTTGCAGGGCCCTAAAAAAACTGGTATAGTGCACCTATAGGCTCTGAGTACTGTGCAGTGGCCTCTTTGCAGAGTATTGTGTCCTGCCACACTACAAAAAAGTTCAGGAAAGGTTGGAGGAACATTACTAAGTAATTGCTGACTAAATGGATTGCCCAGAAATGAAAATTAAGCAACCGGCTTAAATATAAATACAGAGAAATTTCTCAGGATAACTTAAGAACTTTGAATTACATGGCTTAATCTCAGGCTTTTCTAGAGCTAGTAAGCAGATAATATATGATATTAAATTGAGTCTGGGGATTTATATTCATTTATTTATTTATTGAAGGTGATCTACAAGTTTAGGTTAGTGTGTGAGCAATTAAATATTTGAATATTTACTTGGGTCATGAAACAGATACAAGAAATTCTGTCGTGAAATGGAGATTTTTCAAGCATTGAAATCACTTGTATGGACTTATCCTTATAAGTAGGTTTAACTGATCTTAGAAAAGTTGTGTACTGTCTGTGTAGTGCAATCAATAGGAGAAATAATAACAAGAATAACAAATAGGAGGATGTGACCGAAATTATATGCTTGAACCCAACAAGTCTAACAGTAGTTTGAAGATCTGCAGTGAGAGAAGATATTGATGCCACAGAGAAAGCCCCAGAATGCAATATCACTGTCTTCTTGTAATTTTTTTCTATCTACAGCCACAGCTTTCCACCACCATGTCCTCATATTGCTTGTACACAACATTATTAGCTGAGTCAATGTAGAGGATACTGATAGGACTAAGCCTGGTTGGTACACAGCAAGTGGGTGGTGTCAAGTTAGAATCCATGGAGTTCATGAGTGTCTGGATGATGGCATGATTGGTGGGCTCCAGATGTGAGCGGATGGGAAAATCGCAGATTCCATCACAGTGGAAAGCCTCATACTCCAAGGGTGCAATGATCCAGTCATCCCAGCCCATCTCCTTAAAGTTAACATGCAGCTGCTTGCGAGTGCACCGTGTCTTTGGACTTCTGCTTGGCTTCTTGACACGTGATAGTGGTGCTCGCCGCATCCTGCGCTGTGTAAACAGGTACTCATAGACAGTTTTGTTGTCATGGCCTGAGCGTGCCTTGATTTCATTATAAAAGAGACCATGCTTTTTTGTGTGGCTAAAGACCACAAAGAAGGCCTTTTCCTTGTTTTGCCGGCCTGAGCGATCCAAACCTAATGATCTGAGGTCTAAGGGGCGGCCCCGATCCATTGCCTCCAACTCAAAACAAAGATGAACAGTTTTTCTGAAACTCTTAAATAGTTTCCAAATGTCAAAAACCTCCCATTTTGTGATGCTGCGATCCTCTATGGGCTGTGACTGGAGCAGCATAGCCCTCTGGTTATTTGTGGCACATGTGTAAAGCCGAAGAGAGGTTCTGCCCTCTGTGGCAGAGATTCTAAGAGGATCAATGAAGGGCTTTCGAAGAATGCGTAATTCAGCTCCCAGCAGTCCTTCCTTGTCCAGGGAGCTAATGTTAAAGTAATACCTCTGGCGCCTTAACAGGGGCACATTCTCATCTACAAAAAATACAGAAGTAAGAAATTAAACAAGGGCAATGTCAAGATGAAGTTGAAACATTAAATGTATAAAACCCAAAACTAAAGTCCTCTGTGTATTTACTTTAAAAATAATATTAAGAAATGAAAATACCATCCATTTCTGCTTCCTCTGTAATGCCACTCATATAAACAAGCCATGATTTGTCCTATTTGCTTCAACCACACAGCTGTGCAAATTTGCAAATGGAACTATAGTCTAAGTGTGTGTGTGTGTGTGTGTGTGTGTGTGTGTGTGTGAAAACTGTACATATGCCAAGTGCTAAATGTGCTAAAGTTACCAATCTATAGGCTCATGTTGATTGTGTTTCATGCATTGGCTTCCATCAAATGTTTGCCTTCATGCTTGAACAATCTTCTCAATTCTGAGCAACCTAGCAAGCTAAGGATGAATATGAGCAAAAGCTAACCTAGAAAATTAAATGAATGATTAAATGAATGCTAGAAGAAATGTGTACTGTATACATTTTAAATTTCATTAATATTTAAATCATTAAAAGCAGGAAAGTGTTTGACACTTTGATTTGACACTTGTTGGTCAAATTGTTTACAAGCTATTATAGTGTTAACAGACTATAGGCCTCCAATTAAAGGTATGTTTGTTTTTATTATATGAAATTATAAATACTGCCCCCTGTTGAGGCTGTATAAAATGCTAAAAAGTCAATGCATATAGCTCTCACTTGGTCAGATTTTAATGACTTGCCATGTACAGTATAAACCTGTCAGATGCCTGCTGACACCTGAAAGGATGATAGCAACCATGCTTTTCATAAAATAAAGTAAAGTTTAGAAAGCCACTTACACTCTAGCATAGAGGGTCAAACATAGAAGTTTAAACATTGTCTATCAGTTGTTTTTGAGCTAATTATGAGAACAAGACTTACTATATTAGTTTATAATTTTCTGTCTGAGTTCAGATGAATGCCAAACCTCAAACTTTAACAGTAACACCAAAATGTGTGATTCTTCCTCGTCACAGATGAATATTGCTGCAGTGAAAATACATCTGCTGGAATTCCAAAGAAAGCATACCAAAGACATGTATAATTATAATAATTTAGTCAAGTTATGATCTGGTGTTTCACTGAAATTCGGTCAGACAATTGTGGTCAACACCAGGGCCAGAAATCAGCCATATAACCATTTCAACATAGCCCAGCTCCTGTGCATATGAACAGTATCTGTATTACAGAACTCCTCTGGTTTTACACCTATAGGATCTGTGTATATACTCTGATTGCAGCTTACCCCTTTTAAATCAGCAGCATAAGGACATGGATAGAGATGTTATCTCTCTTTTAAGCTGTATGCTGCCTAATGTGACCCTTCTGTGTGATTTCATTTTATATGCCTTTTATATGTTTTATGCCATTTAATTAACTACTTTATGTTCAGTTGAACGCGTCATACAAATACTGAACTGCGTAACCACTACTACTACTACTACTACTACTACTACTACTACTAATAATATACTAGTTATACCCAGTACCTTGTCCTTTGTCCACGAAGCTCGTGATGGTGTTAGCAATGCCCACCTCGTGCATTGCGCTCCGGTTTCTCTGCCCAGTGGACAGAGACCAGTAAAGAGACAGCATGTAATCATGTGGTATGACAACCGGTTGTCTCGGTGTCTCTCTCTCATCCACTTTGCCCTTCATCTTCACGCTTCTTCTCGCCGAGGCTCGTTGATGCGGCGCGAGCGCGGCTTTTGCTCCGCTGGTGCGTGCGGTGAGCCCTGAGGGCGCGTGCGCTGGCCGGTGCGGGTGCATCGCTTTGGACGCGCGGATGCGCGAGATCTCGGTGGCGCCATTCGTTGCTGAGGACGTTCGCCTCGATTTTGGGTCAAAGCCCAGGGCTTGTGTTACCAAGTGTAAGCACAAAAGCGCACAGCAACCGAAGAACAGAGTGGGGGCATTCATCTTCGGAGTTTCGTCTGGGTTCCGACGAAGGAGAAAGGCGCGAGGGCGAGCGTTCCGCGACCATGAAAGACCCCTTGGACGCAAAGGTGCATGCTCACATGGCTGGCTTTGAGGCAGGTTACTATTAGAAAGTTGTGATTATCGCCCTGCAGAACCATAGTGGGGCGAATTGCTTGCACGTGGAGTTGCGCTCCATCACGCAGGTGGGCATCTGTCCTGGGCACTTTCCCCGCGAGCGCACACTTCATGCAACTTTCTTTAACTGGACAGAATGTTGCGATTCTCTCTCCCCCTCTCTGTCTCTCTCTCTCTCTCTCTCTCTCTCCACCCTTTTTGTCACTATCCAAACCTTTCCTTCCCTCTTTCCTCTCTCGTTTTATTACTCCCACCCACTGCCCATTATTTCTTTTCCTCCTGTTTTTTCTTTCATTTCTCTCCCGTCCACTCTGGCACATTTTCTCTTTTCTCTCCTATTCATCCACACACACCCAACCTGAAGCACAACCTACTAAAAAGGTTAATGGTTACTAAGACAGAAAGTTGTCAGTAGATCACAGCTTGGTGTATATGAAGTTGTGTGGCTGCCTAACCCCTGTCCACTACCGAAAGCTCCTAAATGGGCATGTAAATAGCAGAACTGGACCATGGAGCAATGGAAACAGGTGGACCGGTCTGGTGGGTGCATGCGTGTCCCTTCCCTGGGGAAGAGATTCCACAAGGATGCACTATGAAAAAAAGGCAAGCTTGCTACCTACATATTGCAGCAGACCAATGGCATGCCTTTGTGGCAACTGTATTCCATAAGGGCAGTGGTTTATTTCTACAGAATAATGTGACCTACAACACTGCAATTCATTAGGAATGGTTTGATAAACATGACAAAGAGTTCAGGGTGTTGACCTCCAAAGATCTCAATTTGATCATGCATCTGTAGGATGTGCTGAACAAACAAGTCTGATCAATGGAGGCCACACTTTACAATTTACAGGGTTTAACGGATCTGCTGCTAATGTCTTGGTGCCAGATACCACAGCACACACTCATAGGTCTGGTCAATGCATCACTGGGTAGGGGCCATTTTGGCAGCAAAAACAGGTACAGGTACCTGCACAATATTAGGCAGGTGGTTTTAATGTTATGGTTGGTGTCTGTATATCAATATATCTGCATCTATATCCAGCAAGCTAGCTAGATAGGTAGGCGGATAGGTTGGTATGTGTTCAAATCTCACAAACCTGTGTGTGTTGGTGCCAGCTTTTAGCCACTTTAATCACTTGCTGATGTCATGGTCTCCAGCCTCATTTAAGTTCAGTAATTGCCCTTGAGTCTAATCTAGTATCTAGAAATCTAGATTAAGATTTTTTAAGAATTATTAAGAATGCTCTCAATAAAGTCTTTTAATACATTTTTCTCTATTTCTTTAAGGAACCCATGCTGCCTAAAAAGTACTAAGAAGTAAATCTTAATTTGGGTCATTTCTGTTAAAGAGCAGTCAGAATATTTAGATGGGTAAAGGCCAGATGTGAATACAATATCCCTTTATATAAATCTATTAAATGTGTTATTCTTGATATACATTTCTTCAAGCAATATAACCTACATGTTTTATAGATCACAAAAAGGCAGATAAGTCATTTAAATTATATACTATAAACCTGAATTCTTATTCAACCTTCTATACCACTCACTCTGCCCTGATTATAAGCCTCTGATTTAACAAATGTCATGTTATTTCAGTACACACACACATACTCACTCTGACCTTCCTCATTTCCTTTCAGTTGCATATGATTAAAATACATACAACAAAGATGAACTCAGCCCCATTGCTTCAACATTGCAGGCTTAACTCCAGTCAATATATCCTACTCACACTCAAGACAGCATTTTTTTTGTTAAATTATAGTATAATATAGTGTTCCATAACAGGGGCACTCATAAACCCTATAAATGTTTTAACACTATTTAACTTGACACCGTATTTTATGAATTCTGTCAGCATATCCACTCTAATTCACATAGAAAATTATTTGCAGCAATCCAGGCACATTAGTTTATGACACCATTAATCTAATGGCTGTATTAGGGAAATAATTATCAAACTCTGTTGTATAAATAATTAGATACCCACAGCTGCATTAAGGTTTTGAGATTTGGCAGGCACTCTCCTCTCTAGTACATATTTTGAAACAGAAAATGTGCACTGCGTTTTACTGGTGAAAAAGTTTCCCAAGCTGCATGAACTATGCATTCAATACTGCGTAACTAATACTAAACACAAAGCTCTATGTCAGTTCCCTTCAGGTAGCATTATAATATCGCTTTAATCTTTAACACAATGTATAAAAAGAACTGTGCTTTCTTGTAATCATTTTCAGATTAATTAAATATTTAGTCTGTTACAATAAAAAATATTTTATGGTTACAATCTCATTATCATCATGAAGATCTCAATAAAACAAACTAACAATATCATGAAAATAAATAATAAAAACACTGCTTCCATTATACTAAAAGGGTTTCTGCTAGATAAGCAACTTCTTGTTTTCTCATTCCTATTCCATCTCCGGTGTTATATGAAGGTTATGGACTGTTAGTAATGGTATTCTGCAAACACCCACATGGTCTTCATTTATGACATCCAACAGCCAACCTACACTTTGAAAGGAACAACAATTTTCTGAGAAACAGCCTGGTTTCCAAGCTGTTTGAAAGTTAAGCACACCCATTTTAGATCGCCAAGGTAAAACTCATGGTGTATACATAAACATACTCAGCCAGGGGTGAAAACCTCAGCACTAGCATTCAGAAAAGTTAACACAGCACATTTTATGTCTGACCATGCTACATGTACACTTCTCTCAGGATGTTTTCAGAAGGGGTGCTGCTAGGGAAAAGGAGGAAATGTCCGCTGGCCTGCGGTTTACCCACTCTCTGCTAGCATATGAGGGCAAGAAAGTTTCTTTTGTGTCTATGTTTCTTAACCCACACCTTTTCCCCTGCCGTCATGACACAGTACAAACCATACAAAAAATACACCAGTGGTATCAATGTATAGTGCCAGAGACAAAACACACATACATTTTAGGTTTAAATATGGAAGAGACAAATAAAGAGGTGGCTTTTCCTGTATAGAAGCCAGAGTATTAAAGTAAAGTATTGTCCAGAAAGACGAAAAAGAGCTAACACAAAGTAAGTAAGATTGAATTAAGACAGAGAAAGAGAGAGAGAGAGAGAGAGAGAGAGAGAGATCAATATGCTTCAGGTTATTTATATGGTATATACATATTACATTTTCATAAATAACATGATTAAGTAAATTACTTACCCTAACTCTTATAAACACTCTTGTGTATTTTTGGCAAGCATTTCAATAAATTTCTTATGTACTTTAAATCAAATAAGTGATCAAGGTTTAAAACACCAGATGGCATAAAAGAGAGCATACATACTGTAGTTCTAGAGACTTTGTGTTATTTTTGCTACGGTGGGAACGCAATCTGAAGATTGCAAGAATATGCACTAGTCAGTTTGTCAAATTATTAGTTTATTTTGTAGGCCAAGGAAAAAGGGAAAAACAAAAACATTTATGAATTCCTAACAGAGCATAAGTAGTGGACACATGTCAACATCAACTGATTATTGCATATGTTCGATGCCTTAAGCAACATAGGCACTGTAGTGTTACCAATTTTTAATAAAGGGATTGTTAGCCATTAGCAATGAGCTAAAACACAAAGTACAGCTGTCATCAGCAAACTGCTTTAAAAATGCAACATTTAAATTTCTATGGATTAAAAAGTGTTAAAATAGCTATTATATGTAACATACTGTACTATATACAGTACTTTTAAAAGATTGTTAGTCCCTGTAATTGGACTAGTGGATCAATGTCATAGTAGTATACTTGTAAATGTACTATTTTAATACTTCTTAAGACTAAATCAGCCCATTACAACTTCAAGTATACACTTGGTTTACATTTTTATTTTGTGAAATATACTATGGGTGAACTTTTGGATATCAGTTTAATGTGTACTGTGCTTCTTAAGTGCTTCGAGTTCACTTTTTTTAAGTTTATAAAAGTGTACTTTAAAGTATACTTTAGGTGTAAAGGTAGTAAACTTTGACTACACAACTAGTTTACATTAAAGTTTTATTTTGTATGGCAACTATACTGTTAAGTATACTTTAAGTGAAAGAGGTACAGTACTAGTTATGTACTTCTACTAGTTTAGCAGTTTTACACTGCAAGTATATTTTAGTAAATAAGTTTTCTTTACATAAACTTAACATTATACCTGTAGTTTACTACTTTTATTTATATTTTTTCTTCTTCAAAGTATACTGCTAGGTGTCACTTCCTGTAGTTGTGAATATACTGTATGTTTAACTGTATTTTATTTAAGTAGACTTAACAAATAAATATTATCAATCGACTGCTGTACAAATATGAAAAGAAATCACAAGAAATATTCAGAACATATTATTTATAATAATATAATAACATTATTTTCTTTATGAATACAATATTTAAACAAATATTATACTGATATAAATATAATATATCAGTATAATAACCCAAAATATAATTGCAGTTCAAAACAATATACGACACAATAAGAATCAAAGAATCAAGAAACAAAGAATCAACACAATCTTGATGGGAAGGTTGAAATTTGAATTTGTGTCATGTAGTCTCTCCAAAATCAGTCCCTGGCTGCCCTCAAACAGAGTGTACTTCTATACATTTTCTGCTCAGTAAAACTAATAAGCCAGAGAACCCTTAAATCCAACCAACCATTTAGCTAAATGGAAACACCAATCTTTTCATGTGCTTGGTGGATCAGAAGGGATAGCTCAGTGGGGAACTGACTGGTCCCAGGTTCAAACCCCACCACCACCAAGTAGGGCCACTGTAGGGCCACTGAGCAAGGCCTTTAACTCTCAACTGCTCAAAAGTATAATATAATATTAAATGATATAATATAATATAATATAATATAATAATTAACATGCCAGCTTCAAGGAAATACGTGGCACATCGTTCGTCCCTTACTGATGAACTTATTCTTACTTAGCTAGTGTGAGTGTGTAAGTATAGTGAGTCCACTTGGAGAAACATAAGATATATTAAACAGGCAATGTGTTATCACATTCAATTCACTTTCACTCTTTCAGTGGTGTATAAACACCTTCTCGGCAGAAACATGTAAACATGTATACAACGTTAAACTATTGTATTTCCTCCTAATTATTAATACAATGCAAATCAGTATTCATGAAAATAATCAATGTAAAATAATAAATGTAACAAAACATATAGGAATTACATATTATTTCTCTGCAATATTTTAATACATAGTATTATTTTATTTTAAGTATGTAATTAAGAAATATCACACTAGAGGGAGTGCTGTACTGCTGGAGATAACACAGCTTTGATGCAGTTGTAGACAAGAGGTGCTAAAGGCATCACAGCCATGCTATATCTAGCAATACAGCATGACCTCAAGTGCGATATTGCTTTTATACAACAAACACCATTTATTACCAACAGATTATGATTAGCTTTTTAAAAAAAAAAAATTTATTTAATCATTATTTTGCTCCACCAGGACATATCCTAAAAGACTGATGATAGTTAGCAACTGACAACAACTAACAGTGTATTTAACAGGGGTGAAAGTAGTTTTTTACTGGTACTAGGTGAGAAGAATAAACCATGGAGGGAGTGAATAGTCCTGTAAAGCTTTTAAGTTTCTTTTTATATTTTTACTTATTCAGCTTTAGAATATCAGCTCTTTTAACTTCTGGGTTCTGGGGTTGAATCCCAAATAGCATTAACGTCATAAACGTGATGCTAGGGTGTGTGTGTTTGTGTGTGTGTGTGTGTGTGTGTGTTTATGTGTGTACTACTGCATTTCAAAAGTATTTGAATATCATGGAAAAGTTTTTTTTTGTAATTTTATGTGACACTCATATTCTAGATTCCTTACACATTAAGTGAAATATTCAAATCTTTTTTGTTTTAGTTTCGAAAAAAATGGCACAGTAATATCATGGTCAGCAAATCGTACCACATGATTTGCTGACCATGATATTATTGTGCCATTAAAGAAGTGGTAGTTTTGGCATGATGGTCTGGTGCTAAGCCCTGCTGGAAAAGGAAATCAACATCCTAACAAAACTTGTCAGCAGATGGAAGGATGAAGTGGTCTTAAATCTCCTGGAAGATGGCTGCATTGACCCTGGACTTGTTACAACACTCAGATCACCAGAAAATGACATGGTACCCCAAATTTACATTTACATTTACATTTAGGCATTTGGCAGATGCTCTTATCCAGAGCGACTTACAAAAAGTGCTTTTTCAGCTACAGGAAGCCAGTGCAGGGAGCGTAGGAGTGGTGTGGTGTGGGAGAACTTGGGAAGGTTAAAAACGAGACGT
>JAOVVA010000004.1:25198924-25209241 GCA_028565275.1 Leiocassis micropogon | reverse complement strand
ATGACTGGATGGACTTTTCTTTTGACACGTTTTATTTTATGATGAAATTTGATTTAGTTAAATGAGAAAATAAATTTACACCTATCTCACCTATGCGGTTTGACTCGCTGTGAGATGCGGTGTTATACCCCTATCTCACCTACGCGGTTTCGCGCGGTGGCCGTAATTAGTGTTCATCGTGATTCACCGCAAGTTTTTGCGCTGTGATTACGTTTCCATCTTTCCGCGTGAAAAATTAAACTTGTTTCATTTTTTAAAACATGTTTAATTTTGTAACAATTAAACATGTTTAATTTTTTTTGCCGGTCCTCTCGGAAGCTTTCGGACCATGCAGAACTTGATAAGTTAACCCATGTCGAAATAAATGTTATTTGAAGAATTTTGTGCAATATTTAATTTGCATAGAAAGTGCTGTCTTTCTTAACGCTGTCATGCAAAATGAGTGAAAAAACGATTCCTGAGCAACCGATGTCAGCTAATTCAGTACCTTCACTGTAGACAGCGCCTTTTAACGTCGGACGTAAGAGGTAGCGACTTAAGAAGACTCCTAAGGGACAGTTCGAGAAACACACTTAGAGAAGTAATCACTTTACGTAAGATATATCTTAAGAGTCTTCTTAGCGCGCTAAAAGTGTGCGTTATCGGGAAACCAGGCCCAGATCTGTTGTTCTAGGCTTTGCAACGATCACTGATAGGCGATCTCTGGCTGATGTCAAATTTGTCCACGTGGACAAAATTGTTGGTACCATTCCATTAAAGAAAGAAAAACCCACAACGGTCACTGAAATAAAACTGCGAAGTTGGTATTTCCAAAAAAAAAAAAAAACACATCAAGATAGTTTTGCGAATTTTTGTCTGTCTATTTGTTTCTGTACGCATCACGTAAAAACACTGAACGAATTTACATTGTTTTCACATGTGTATTTGGTTGAGTTTGAGATGACATATAGGCTTTGTTTCATCACAATCGGTCCACAGGAAGTAAAGATATGCTACTTTAAATGGAAAACAGCCTTATATCATCATATCTTAAAAAAATCCATATAGTATGGAAAAATAATTAATTAATCTAAAAATTCTACAGATGGAGCTGTACATTCTTTAATATGCTCTTATAAGTACGCAGTTGAAATTTACTTAATAAACACAAACTCACACCTTCAATCCACGCACTTCAAGATAGCATGTAAAAATTATCGTTAATTACACAAATCAACTACTGGCATTGGCCGTTTTTTAAACGTGCTTATGAGTGTGCAGTTAAATTCCATGCAAACTAAGTCATGGGCACATCTAGTATTTAAAAAAATAAATAAATACTGAAAATCAAAGATTTCGTTTTAAATTATGGACCAATCTTTCACTGCTAATATTTGATCAATGCTGAAATGAAGAACACTTCATCTGACTGTTTGATCTGAACTCTGTGATAAATTGAGACAGTTGCACAGTTGCTCCCCCGCTTCCTTGCATTTGGGTGCATGATCTGAAAAGTCTCAGGATGTGATCAAATGAGGTAGTGATATTGTGACATTTGTTCCAGATGGCAGAGGCCCATTTCAACACTTTCTGGGTTAGCACAATGATGAAATGCATGATTTTGCTCTGCTAACTGATGTTTTGCTGTTCCATGAAAAAAAGTGAGCACTGTAGGATGAACCATTGATATACCTTAGGGTTTCCATTAGGATTTCCATCGTATTTGTTGTTTCATTTTCTTCTGGTCCTGGTCCATAGTTGTGATATGTTGAAGCGGACCTACTGTATGCCAGATCCTGTCACTCAACACTCATGCGTGACTCAGAAAGGCTTCCCACATGTAAATCTTGCCTACTGCATCCATAGCAGGAGGGGATTCTATCAGGGTGCAAGGATGTGAGAATGCAAGTGCAGGTTAAAGGGATTTCAGTAAAACACTTTATCAGGCAGAAGAAAACATGCAGGGTCATCAAAACTCAGAATACAAAATAATAGGCAATGATCAGGACGATCAGCAATAGGCATAAACTGGGCAAGACTAAAATTGAAAAAATACAAGATGAAACAAACTAGGTCATACACAGACAGGCAATCATAAAAGAAAGGCTTGGTAATGTCCGGAAAGAATTTTACAAGCGTATATATTTTGCAACATGTTTCCTTTAAAGTTCTATTTATACCATACAGGTAATTGGGGTCACGTGTGTCACATTAGAACTCTTGTAAACCAGAGCGGTTATGTTGGGAGATGTAGTTCTCAGCCGTCATATTTGTATGCAGGTTAGTGCCATTAAAAACAAGTGCCATTGGTGGCTTAGGTATGACACTTCCTAGCTCCTAAGTAATAGCAATTAGCTGAATGATATGTACTGTAGAGCTCTTATTAATGTGTTGGTTAAGTGTGTTGCACAATGTTTAATAATGAGAATGAGAAGCCCACACCTACATCCTCTCCTCCTTAAATGCCTGACAAACACATCATAAAACTTATTTGCAATTTATATTTTTATATTTTCCTTCTTACCTGCACTTCAATTAAATATGGAAACCCTGAATTTACCTGTAGGGACAATTTATAATCTAGTCTTAACTTCTACTCATGACTTGTTCTGCTGCAGTTTCCTCCTATATACATTGCTATGAAAAATATTTGCTGATATATATTTGTAAAAAAGTAGTTTCAGAACACACATTGTAGCTATGTCATTGTAGCTTGTAGCTTTGTATAGTGATACATACTGTAGCTCCCGCTCAGTTACTATAGAGTGCCTGTGCTGACCTCTGTTCACTGCCAAAATTATTTACAATTGACATGGGAGTATTAGAACTAAGCTGGAGCAGTGGAAGAAGGAGACCTGGTCTGATGAATCATGATATCTTTTACATCATGTGGATGGCCAGCTACATGTATTACCCAGAGAAGAGCTAATGGCGATCGTGTTCTCCACCCATGATGAGCTGCACATGCATGCCATTCTGGGAAACGAACAGCCAGCTGCCTGACCTGGTGCACCGACAAGGGGCTGCTACAAAGGGAGTAGGGGAGCAGGGGAGCTCTGAAGCTTGGAGACCATAGAGCTATAAGCAGTGGAGACAACCACAGGTACATAAGCCGCATTAGGATGTAGTGTAATCTTTAGCCGGCAAGCACAATTTAATAGTTGACAGGGAAAGATCCTTTTTCAGCAGTTCCTGTACAAAAGACAAAACCTCATGGAGCACTGAAAAGGGAGAATATTATGTTCCTGACCACAGTGCTCAAAAGTCCACCACATGTAAGCACTTACTCCATACACCAGGATGAGGGACAGACCCTGCTGGTGCACCGTCTCCATGACAGGCAACATCAATTCCACTACAAAGCATACACAATAGAGTTGAGGGCCATAGGTGTGCTAGTGCATCTGTACCCAGAGGGGCATTGTGGTCTGTGATGGAGAATAATAGGGGACAGTGGGCATTCTCTCTGGATGAATAGAGATCCACTCCAAGATTTGAGCCATCTCCACAGACGCAACCATCACAAGCGAACCATCCATTCCCCCTACTGTGTTGATTACAGATGTGAAACACTGTGGCTTTGTATGAAATTGCAGCTGGTAGCCCTTCAGGATGATGTTCTCCCCCTATGACAAGACTGCGCATACACCACTTGGGGACGCAAACAACCAGCTACCTCACCTGACACACTGACAGGCTTGAGAAAAGCCTCATAGTAGCCACTGGTTTCTTGGGGGGAATTTGCTTAGGATTTATATATTTTTTCATTTGGGATTAGTCCCCTGAACAGAACACTGCAGCGTTCTGGCTTTTCTCATGGTCGCTGAGTCTTTCTTTAGGCCCGGTGGGGGCCTTTACTCCAGGCCGACTGGTGTGGGGGTTGCCCGGGAGGTTGCTGGTTCACCAGACAGAAGCCTGGGCTAGCAGATGGTGGAAGTCTCTTGAAAGGCAGCAACAGGCTGGTCATTTTCTGAGCCAAAGGCTTTATCTCTCATCCCGGAATAATGTCACACAATGCCTTGGCCTGTTTCTCACTTGAACTTGAACTTAACCTGAAAAGCATTATTGTGTTTGATTTGCCAGGTTTGCCACATAACAGGCTTTGATAAGTCTGAATCATTGTAACAGAGTTCAGTGGATGGCAGGTGCCAGCTTGAGTTGTAACTTTTTCAAGTTATGCAGAGGAAAAACCTGAAGTGTTTGGGTCAGATACCCTATATAGTGAATTCTACAGTGGGCCCAGATACCCCCTTGGTTTTGTATGGGTGCCAGATAAGCCACCAAGGATGGCTCCATTGGTGAAGGGTTAACCAGCCGTGTTTTTTCAGTTCCATCTAACTACAAATACTGTCCATAACTGGGTACTGTGACATGGGTAAACAGCGGTTGGGGCTCCACATAATTCATCTGGTCTGCCCAGCTAAGTGCAGGGACTTGCTGCTGGGAGGTCCTCGACCGTGGCTTTCCCCAATACTCTCTCTTAAAACATGACCCAGCATTCTAGGGTTGAACGCTGGAACTGGTGACAAAACACCCATGATTTGTTCTCAGGTAGTGCTCTGTTTGCATGGAGAATTCCCAGGCAGATGAAGCATGCTTCATGCTGGTTCTTTTCATGCAAAGAAAAGCTGCATTCCTGAAGACAGGGGCGAATGGCAGCCATCTTCTTCCCCCTGTTAGCGTATACACTCATTGTATTTAGCACTATTACCGCAACAGAAGATATCCAACTTAAAATGTGGCTAGTTAGATCACGAAACAATGGACTCAACATCAGCGCTCCATGGGTAGACAACTCACCAACTGAGACTGATTTCGCCAACACCAACAAGAACAGTCAAACTGATTTTGAGCCAAGTCCTAACACATGAAGACATAGGCTGCATTCCATTCCGAGGTGTACTTCAAAGGGTGCTTCCTATGCAGGGAATGCCGGTTGAGGGAACTGCCCTCAACAAAATTCCATCGTTCGAAACACCCTGCAACTTCACCAGTGCAGTGGTCACTCTGTGCATTACCCTGGTAGCATAAGCACCTCAGTTATTTTGCTGCTGCTGTAGAAATTTCACACTACACAAATTTAATATTGAATATTTAGTGAAACAAAAACTGACACCATAATAAAACATTTACTATTGAAATAAGTGTAACTTTTTTACATTTTACTAGTCTATATAATCCTAAGGATTTCTTGATTGAATAAAAATTATTGTAAAGAAATTATTGTATCCTATTAATAAGATGTCATCCTCGATAAGAAGGATGATAAATATATAAATCCCGTTTTCTTTTTTTCCACGCTCCAGCGAGGCTCAATGACTGGTGAGAAATTTTTCATTCCCATGTCCGGTGAAGTGTCTTTGTTCACTTGTTCCCCTACACCATTCACAGTTCCCTATACCATTCACAGTTCCCTTTGATCTGAGCAGTTTCGATCCCTGCGGTTTGGAATCGCACTTTACATGGCTGAATACACTGTGCAGTATTCTTTGCAGGTCCTTCAGGCCGATCAGAACGCATCCATACAATTAACTAGTAGCAGCTAACAAACGCTACAGAACAGGATGTTCTTAGTGAGGTGAAGAGCATTAGAACGAAGAGGCAACTGTGGGGAATGGGTGGAGCTGCACCTATGTCACCACAGATTTGCCTAGTGAAAATATTTTAGATGCTTAATCTAAAACTTGAAACCCAATACTGATCAAGTAAATGAAATAACACTGAAACTTCTGTAATGTGCACAAAAAATAGCTTTATTTCTGATAAGATTAGAACCTGCATACCGAAACCAACAATCCACTGATTTCTTGATGCTTTCACATCATGATTTTGAGGGGAAAAAAACATTTAAAAAAATTAAAAAGCAGCAAATTTTCTTAAATTCACCCCATGCAAATTACATGGATTATTCATTCACCTTAGAACTAGTATATGCATCCTTCTACAAAATATAAATAGATATCACTTAAACAAGGTCTAGAAGTAATAAAAACTCTTACAATATAAAAATGCTTCAAAACTCTTCCAAAAAAAAAAAAAAAAACTTCCACTAGTGTATAGATTTCTCTTTTCTAAATGTCTAAATCACATGTACAGCTAATATGAGGAAAAAAACCCAACCTGAAGGTAGGCAATAAAATAGTCTATTCAAAAGTTAAATTAACATAATAATAATAATAATAATAATAATAATAATAATAATAATAATCATAATAAAAGAAGTATTCTATGAAACACTGAAAAGAGAGGAAAAAGTGAACTATAAAAACACTGAGAAACAAAAGTTAGTATAAGCATTGGTCACCAATTTTAGAATTAAATTTTCACTGGTAAAAAAGCACTATAAAAACAATAAAGAGACACTCATTCCATCTTTAATATGCATACTCAATACCGGGACAAACCAAGAAGAGTTATTTTGGCATTTAAATATTTGGTAATTGGATAGTTAGCCAAAAATGGCCACGTACCATGGTGTACATTTTTAACTTATTCAAATGGCTATTTACAGACCCCTAGAAATGAGGGGGAAAAAAGTGTTTGCAAAGATCTTTCTTCTGCAAATATATGAGTACCTGTCAAATGATAGCAAGAGGAGCAGCTAAACTCAATGACTGGGCTACTTAATTATTT
The DNA here is from genome assembly GCA_028565275.1 of Leiocassis micropogon. NCBI lineage: Eukaryota > Metazoa > Chordata > Actinopteri > Siluriformes > Bagridae > Leiocassis > Leiocassis micropogon. The sequence goes on along the minus strand of JAOVVA010000004.1, from coordinate 25,202,629 downwards.
TAGGCTGAAACTTGATCATTCATAATTAATACAATATAGACATGTGGAATGTAAAACACCTTATTTGCAGTGTCAAAATTAAGGAGGTCATTTAACAATGATAAACAGCATGTTTTGTTAATTTATATTGCTTTGCACTAAGAATGAACAAAAATTAATCAGCACAGTTTGTAAAAAAGAAAAAGCTACAGTAACATTTCACACAACAGCTTGTAGTTCTGGTAAATGACACAGCTGTGTGAAAATAGTCAGTTTTGACAGTTTCAAAGTTTTGTACAGACTTTGAATCCATATTGTTTACCTGCAAAGGGTCCCATTTGCACCTTTTAGTGTTACTAATCACGGAAGTTAGGAAAAGGAACGCAATGACTGTTTACTTTAAGCAAAACAATGGAAAAACAGACGGAAATAGGAGAATGTCAGGACTTATACAGTGCAGGTTGCAACAGAGCATCTTCTCTCCTGATAAATTTAATTCAGCTATACAGTCAGAGTAATCATGGTTTCATTTGAGATGCTAGTTTGAGGTTTCTCTGCTTGAACAGAGAATTTGAGCCTGGATGTACACCAGAGGCACTGGGTGAGTTGAAAGTTCAAAGTTCGTATTTGAGTTAGTTCAAGAACATTTGTGTTCATGCGTAGATCTCGGTGGTGGGAGCTTTCTTGTAAATGGGTTTCTTGCCCAAATCGTAGCTGCCTTCGTCTTTTTTCTTCATGCGGTAGATGAGGAGGAGGATGAGAAGCACAGCAAAAAGCAACCCAACAGCACCACCAGCAATGACAGCTAAAAGTAGATGAAATATATATATATTTAAAAATAATAAAATTGACACTGACTATTTGCAGACTCAATCTATTTTTACTTTATAAATAATACTTAAAGCAAATTGTGTCATACTGAAAACTTGTGGTTACTAAATCATTTATTGCAGTATATTTTAGCAATATGTGAGCTAGGTAAACATTTTCATGTGGATGCAAATCAGTAAATTATCTATATCTAATACACCAGGACAGCATCGCATTTTTCATGCTTACTAATTATGATCAATATATCTTACCGGCCAGCACTTCTGTCTTGTTAAAGATGTTCTGTTCCCCTGCATGAGACAACTGGACACTGGGAGGGTGAGCAACTTCATTCTGTCTCACCAGCTTGATGTCATTATCTGTTGGCTGAGGCTGAACTGGGGGCTCCATGTCTGGGATGTGGTTATCACCATCTTCAAGCTAGAAAGGCACATGAAAAAATATCATGCTATTTATACATTTATATCATGCCTACATTATACACAATATGCAGTATTTCTGTCTATTCATTTTGTTTTATTTAAACTTTTTTAATGATTCAATTTAATTCAAGACTTGTATTTATACCAATAGTTATATACTGTATGTGGATATTCACCCACCCTGGTTATATCTAGGTCTTCATCTACTAATGATGTGCCATCACCAGAGCCTGACATGTCATCATAGTCTGTGTAATTGTCATCATCCTCATCATCAAATGTTGTGCTGTCCTCATTAGGAAAAATGAAATCACCAGATGAATCCGTGTCATCGTTTGATTGTCCAGCCTTTGGAGGCATCCATGTTTCTGTCTCCCTTACCTGTAAGGACATACACATATTGTTGATAATATTAATATACAGTGAGCAAATATGCTTTGAATGTATACTGAACAGATATAAATACTCTTACAATACTGTATATTGTATTGCATTTTGTTTCTTAAAATTTTGTCTGATAGAACCATAACCTTGGCGACACCAAGGTGTTGAAAATATGATATGAATATGATATATATGATTCAACTTATACCATTATCTCATATTATGTATTATATATGATTAAAATTATTTTATCTCAAGACAACTGGACACTGGGAGGGTGAGCACCTTCATTCTGTCTCACCAGATCTCATTTTCCTTTGCCACCGTCCCCTCCAGTTTGCTCAATAGTAATAAACTGATAACGCTGTAAATGTATATATATTTTTTATTTATATCCAGAATTCTTATTTCTGTAAAGCTGCTTTAGTGACAATGTCCACTGTTAAAAGCATTATGCAAATAAATTTTACATTTCCTATAATTGAATTATACAGGAAATGACTATAAACCCTGAGCTCTATTTGCTAAGCAATAGAATCAAACACCTGGTCATTTGTGTGTTTTGCATCTGAATGCTTTGAGTGCATGAATTTACACTTGCAGTCAAATGCATCTCTGGTCAGATAGACTAAAATTAGTTCATTACAGCCTAAAACAAAATTCCAGGAATGTTTTGACCAAAAACTGAGACCTTAAAGACAATTTAACATATTTTTTTCAAAAGGACTTCTACATGAACTTGGCATGTTGCTTTCACAATTTCATCATTCATGATTAAAATTCAACCAAAGCCATTGCCTGAGAGGTTTGAGTGATCAGATCCCAATATGTTTTGTATGTTTTATATACACAATATGTAAAGATGCATGAAACGGGTCTAAATGGAGTCCCCTTTAGTACATATTTGACTTTGTGCTAATGTATTTTTTTTTCTTCAAAAGCAACATTGCTGTTGTCACCTCTTGTCATTACAAATTAGACACTGTAATTTAATCCACTAATTACATTAGTGGAGCTAAAGCCTTAAGGATCACAATCAACTAAACAGTGTTTCCATTAAGTACACCAACAAATTAACAGATACTTCCAGGTGGATAATTAGTTCAGCTCTTTTTTGACACAGCAATATTTTTGTACAATATAATTCCACAAGTTTCAATTCTCAGATTGTAGAACAAGGAACGGAATCTACGGAATGCCACAGTTCCAGTCTCAGACAGGTAACCAATTTATTTCTCATGTTGCAATGGCTATAAAAGCCTTAGTGAATACCAGCCACATAAAAGATACTAGGAGGTATATGGGATTGGGTGCCACATTCAACACAACCCAAAAGGCTAACACATAAGCAAGCAAATAAGATGTTCTATGTTTCTACTAAATCACATCACTTCAATTCAGTCTGCACAGTGTCATAATAATAAACAATATACTACATATTATATTACAGATCAGCCACAACCTTAATGCCACCACCAGGTGAATTGAGTAAAATTTATTATCAATCATATATCAGAAAACTGGTGGCGAAATCATGCACATCCATCTATTCCTGTGGGGACCAAAGGCCAGCCCCTTCAGACAGATTCCACAAAAAAAGCCAGAGTAGCACAAATTGCTGAAAATAGTCACTGAATCAGGGTAACTTGTGTCATATTGTCTGGTGTATATGTGTAACTAGCTCCTTCAGCAGGTGACTACATTATCATATGCTGCTTTGATACACTTACATTATTACGCCACAATACTACTTGTTTAAACCTGTTTACTGTTTGAGTTTAGAGTTAGCAAACATGTAGGTAAAGGTACACCTACAGTTCTAGACAGAGGCAAGAGTATTTTTACCCCCTCAGTGATAACCATAACATTACAAAACAGTGACTGTCACACCATTGAAGCTGTACACTGTAGACACACAATTCAAATTCACTGAATTCAAACTGTTTCCAACTGTTCTACACTCAGGCAGGATGTTTCTCCCATGTTTCCCAGTCAAAATACACTGTGACTGTGACGTGTCCCCCTGCTTAAGCCAGTACATGTCCAGGCCCGTCTGAAGTTTGCTAGAGAGCATTTGAATGATCCAGAA
>JAOVVA010000004.1:25183507-25198824 GCA_028565275.1 Leiocassis micropogon | reverse complement strand
GGCCTCTCTCATCTTTTTAAGTGGGAGAACTTGCACAATTGGTGGCTGACTAAATACTTTTTTGCCCCACTGTAACAAGGCAAATTATGTACATTTAATTAAATTAAAATTTAATAAGACACTCAGGGTACTAAATGATTTCATAAGCTACAGGGAACTTCCCTTTACCAGTGAAATTACTGCAATGGCTGATACAAAAGGCCAGACCCATTCCAGGAACTCAGGATCATGCAAATATTATATGAAACTGAAATCAGCTCTGTGCGCTCATTTAAAAGAAGTATAAAGCCAAGAGAGACTCAACATAAACCAGTTGTGTAAGAACCCTTAAAAACTCCCCTGCCTTTTAGAAACTGCATAGCCAGAAACCCACACCAACCTAAGCAGTCCTAAGCAGAGGAAGAAGAAAAAACTACTACATATCAGTTGCTCAGAAATTCTGAGAAACACACTGGCTCAAAGTTGAAGTAATAACCCACAAGAACCAATGTCTATGAAGACACTTACAACTTTCATGAAAGAGAAAAAAACCCACTCATACCTACTGCTGAGGAAAGTACCCAAGATGTAATCATTACAGTAAAGCAAAACAAAATCCCTGACAGTCTGACAGTTAAAGAAAGTATTTGAGAAAGATTGTAGAAAACTGCCAACCATAAAATCAGAAATGATTTTACCCTATGTTAGTAATACATCACTTATTGAATTTATGATAATCCCATCTCAGGTATTAATGTTCCATAATAGTATACATATTTTATGTATTAATTACACACACACCCAAACACTGTACAAGCATTCCAACCTCAAAGCAGCTATTTATACCATTGTTCTATTTGTGCTACACAGATCCTGTACAATGCCAAGATAATAAACACCCCATTATGCTACACAGAATATAGGAAATTTTCACATAATTCTTTAGACCCCTACTGAAAATTAGTGTGAATGATTCATTGTTTTCAACTTTGCTAGCTAATTTAGCTGATACAAAATCATGAAATGTACGCAGGGGTAAGTATGGGGTATTTTAGTTTACACTTTCTGGTGTACACACTGGTTTGTGGCAGTCACTGAGGTAAGCCTTTTCAAATATTCTTAGTATTTAACAATTTACTCATTTAATTAGCAGAAATAATGCTTCACTTTAATAAAATTCCACACAATTTCTAAACTTATCCACACTTGTAGACACTAAGTAACAATATTTACAGACATACATGTCGATGGAAAGACAACTTCAGGTCAGGGGTGTAGGCTGCTATGCAATAGCAATAAATACAAACATGAGATACTAAATCAACACACTGAATTCTTTGGATTTAGGTCACAATATCAAATTGGCTACAGTACAATACCAATTTGGTAAGGGTCATTTTGTTTTCTGATTTTTGTTACAACATACACTACTCACGTTTTAGAAATATTTACAAGCATGTATACAGCTCTATAGAAGCACTAAACTTAATGTTAACTTAAACATTATATAAGCAAATCAAAGGTTGCACATATGCACAAAGGATAAGTGGTGGTACACAAATTATGTATATTTTTGAGTTTTATACTTCCTGACTAGCAAAAAAAAACAAAAAAAAAAAAAACACTCTCAGCATGCCAACATTCCATTCAGCAAAGGGCTTTTATAGGCCAGTGGACAGCAATGCAGAAAGCAGTATTGCATCTTGTTGAAAGTAGTTATCAAGTTCACTGCTTAGGCATTTGAGGGAGTTTACATTCTTGCGAAATGTATTGTTTATTATAATGTCAAAAAAATGACTCAAATGTGACTTGAACATTGTCATGACAAAAACAAACCACTTCAACTAAATCACATGGTATGCACATAAAAAGCTTATTATCTTGTCTCTTCTCTAAAGGGGACTAAAGCTGTTCTTTTTGACCAGGCGTTGAGTGTAGTTCTTTTTCAACTAGAATTTATTCCCCAGGAATGTAACTACACGTAAATGTTGTGTTATTACTAATAACAATATTCACGCTCAGTTCTGGCTATTGCTTACCAGTCAGTACATTACTGTCACTCAAAGGGAATATCACTACTGTGAATGGGTTAAAAATCCCCAATTAAAAATCTCTCCTGAAACAATAGTATTGTTATCATCTGCTTAAAAAACAAACAAAAAAATTAGTTATTTGGTACAAAAAATATTCATTAAATCTTAACTCCTAAATTGGATTCTGCACTACGTATATGACATTTTATAAATGTGATTCTGCTAGATTAATGGAAAGGACGGCACAGAAAGAATATATTGTTTATATAAGTACTGCATATTTAACTCCAAAAACTTATATTTACATTTTATCTCATCACTTTGATTACAAATCTGTAGGCATCCAAAAGAGAGAGAAAGATATGATCTTTACTCAAATGAACACAATGTCCGAGTTTAAGCCCTTCTCTAGCCTTGTGACTGGAGGAAGAGTGAAAAACAAAAGAGGTGGACCATTTAAGTCCACCCAAGTGTGTGAATGCCCAAAAGAAGGCTGGTCTAGGGCACTAGGGGTCAAATTCCACAGAAAATGTTGTAAGAGAAGGAGGAGGGGGAAATGAAAAGGAATATGTAATGCCTCTGCATGGTGCTAGATTTTATAGAACTAAAGGTTATTATTTATTATAAGAAGGTATCTCACTGCACAACCAATTATCAGCAATTGGATACTTTGGTCAAGCTGGTTATTAAGATTGCTTTGTCAAAAAAAAAGCTCACAAAAGGAAATTCAATTCAAGAAGTTCGCAATATTGCAAGAGCGCACATGGAAAGTTCCCTGCTCAGGACATTTGCATTTTGCCAATGTATGTTTGTGTTAGGGCGGCTGACTGACCACACACACTGAGTAGGACGTCCCTTATTACCATTCCTTTTTATTTCAGCTTCTGGTCGGTGAACACCTGTACATGTTCACTCTTTCCAATTGTGAAAAACAAATCATGGCACAAGACATTATATCATGTCGCACATAGGTGTTTGAACCACAAACCACTAAAAACTATTTTTGACCGAAGCAAAATCAAAATTTTATTAATATAAAAGAGCTTAATCTGAAGTTGAGTCTGGAAGAGGAGTACAGTAAGTTTCTACCTTGATATCAAACTTTTAGCTTTGAGCAGGTAACTCTGAAAGCAATGTTTTGGACATATAAAAAAACATTCAATAACTTCAAGACACTTGAAGTGGCTGCAGACAGAATCATAATTACAAGTTTTTCCATATATTATTTACATTAAACTGCTTATTATCAATCAAATGATTACTGACACATGTAACTTTCCCACAAGAGCCGAGTCGCTTTATAACATGTGTATTAGCAAACATGGGACAACAGCTGAAGTAGCTAGACTACCTCAGTCTAAACTATGCCATTGTTAGCACAGTTGCTAACTGAAACTGTTCGCGATGTGTTTTGTTAAAGTAATAGGGTCAATAGATTGTACATGGCAAAAAAACTGTTAGCCCATTCTTACCAACTATAAATAAGGCCAAATGAAAATAGATCTAAAGAAATATAAGGAAGTTTAGACAAATAGATATAGTTAAATGACTATAATAACTTCGATGGTTTGTTAGCCTGAAGTGCTAATGGATATCAGGCTTGACGTCAATTCAGACACTTACCGACTCGGCGAAGGCAGCGGCGACCAATAAAAACAACGCGAATGACACTTTCAGCATCTTGGAATCCGAAAGTTTAGAAACAATTTGTATTCCAACAGGGCAACACGAGACTCTTTAAACGTAGCTTTATGATTAGAGTCACACCAAACACACGTATTACTAACAGCGTCGCTTTCTTCTGATTCCTCAGTCGCACGAGACCTGGTTCTATAGTTGGCGAGTGAAACTCCGCCCCTAACAGGAAACGCGAGATCAAACTTTCCCCCCGCGCGCTGTTTACGGGAATAAAGAAGTGACGAATACGAAAGAAAGAAGAAAAGCGGAAAACGAAAAGGCAGCAAACACTAATAAACTTTAATAATAAACAATTATGAAACTACTTCTATACCGTTTAACTAAGTTCAACAACTGAACCGAAATCAATATAATATATAGCCTATACATAAGCAAATAATGGTGTGTAAGTAGTACATGGATTACGTGATTCAACGTTTAACTTAAAATAACATGGACGTTTAATGTACTCCATATGTAAACTAAATACACCGAGTACTAGAGACAGGGAAGCATGGAGTAGGTACGTGCGTTTGGAATTTACGTCATCTGCGAATGCGTCATCAGATCTGCCGTCCAAGTTTGTGGAAAACGCGTTACATAATCCTTTTTTTCCCTTTTCTTTTTTTTTTATCGTTCCTTCCTGTCTTGTCTGCTGAGTTCTCTACTCTCCCTTTCGCTTCTCCTTTCTCCTCTTTTTATACGATGCCCATCAGCTTGCTTTCCCTCGGTGAATATACAGTACGACTGCATTTACTGGTGATTGTTTTTTTTTTTACTTCGTTATTTTTGACTTTCTTTCCCCACAAGTTGTCATTATGGCAACCTTCGTATATGGCAAAATCGAGGGCAACAACAGTTATTTGATAACACTGCTGTATCCTGTAAGGCCTCTAATGGGAGAGGGAATAATGCGACTGTAATGGGTCACGTTCTTGTCAGCCATTTTTCCCCCAAACGTCACCAAGTTTCACAAAAAAAAAAAAAAAACCTACTGAAATGGCAGGTTGTGGTCAGGTGATGCAAATATTTGCACTTCTTTCTTTCTTTATATACACAAAATGGGCATATTTGCCAAAAATGGTGACTGTAAATAAGTGACAATTTTATCTATTTATTTATTCATTTATTTATTTATTCTAACTGTAGGCTATAATTCCATTATTCACCTGACTAATGTGGAATAAGCAACAGACATCTTGTTTAAGACTAATGCTAGGGTTCCACCCAAGTAACAAAATGGCATTTGATGTAAATAAACCACATTTAAACTTCTTCATGCTTTCTAAGGAGCATATTTGTTAAAACCACTTTGTCCATGTTTTGGTCTGGTTAAAGATTATGCCAAACCTCCAGGATGTCACCAGTGTATCACAAGGGCATGTTCTCTAAAAACAACACGTAAGGAGTTTTTATTTCCCCCTAAATAAACATGGCTTCGCAAGCACAGATATTTTAACAGTTTTAAAACTTAGCTGGAATGCCACACCTACACTTTTTTACTAAATCAAATATATGCATATATCCTTTTAGAATAACTTTTAATTGTGCTTGCCATGTATTCTTATAGAATATTGGTATGTTCTACGCATTAGCATGTGGAATTGAGGTATTGCACTTCACAGTTGTTTTTATTGGCCAAGATGATAAAGTTGATCAACCTCACATAAAATGGGCAAAAATCCCAACAAACAAGAGGAAAGTTCAGTTAATTGCATACATTCATTTTACTCTACCTTTATAACCCCTCCCCCAACACACACGCATGCACTCACACAAAAGTGGCTACATTTGTCCTGAAGGACAAATCAACATGGACTAGTGTCTGCTGTCTGCATTAAAGAAAATCAAAGGCATTATTGAGGTGCAGTGATTGGCTTTATTAACTGTTGGCATCACCCTGTGAGAAGGCTCAATGTTGTGGTCAATTACTCAGTCCTGACTTAATTATCAAAGCAAGTAGTCAAATACAATATGGCTTTGTAATTTAATACTGTTAGCTCCTTACTCTTTTATTGTGTTAAAAAAAATAAAACACGTGACAGGCTATCTATCAGCTGGAGTAGACTGACAAAAATGAGAACTTACATACTCTGTGCAAAATCACTTAGATGCTTGATGAAGTTGCAGCAAGTTTCAAAAAGAACTCACTGAATTGAAAATAAACAGCTATGTAGCCATAATAAAACCACTTGTTAGTAAGCCTCGTTTGAAAAAGGCTTCAACTTGTAGAGCTTGTAGTAATGGTAAAATTCTTATGTAAAGTGCCCACTGTACGAGCCTCTGGAGGCAGTGTTATGATCAGAGATTTCTTAATTATTAAAGTCTAGGCTCAGCAACATTATGTGGCAATAAAAAAATAAATTTGCTGACTACATGAATGTACTGAATGACCAGGTCATCTCATGAAAGGATTTTTCCTCCCTGATGGCAATGGCATATTCCACGATGACGATGCTAAAATTCATTGGGTTCAAATTGTAAGTCAAATTGTTGGAACACAAAGAGTTTTGACTATAACATAAGTCTTTGTAATGTATTGGAAAAGAAGTCACTTTGACTCTACCCTCAACAACACAGCATTTTGGCCAAAAAGTATTGCAACTCTAGACAGACAAAAATGTTATGGCATTTGCATAAGGTTGTTGAAACAATGCCTTGGCGAATGCATGCCGTACTTAAGCTAAAGGCTGTCAAATGAAATTTTAGAATGTAAAACTTTTTTTTGGCTGGGCAGTGTATTAACAGAAGAAAAAAAAAATCTAATTAAATTTCTATCCTGCTAACAAATGAGCAATGGTAGTGTGTTGGCCGGCATATCACTGTGGAAGGAGGGCAATGAATTTATTGAATTTGGCTGCCACAACACAGCCATTACTGATAAGAGCATATATTTTATGGCTGGGCCAAGGTTTCCAAACATTGTTAAAAATCTTAAACATTTCCCTTTATGGTTGGGATAGTAAACTCCATATAGCAACTTAGCTATAATAGCCTCTTGGCTATAATCAAGTTTATGTAATGGATTGCTGTGCTTCAAAAACTTAGCTTGTAAATAAGCATTAACCTTTGGCAGGGAGTGATTTGTTGCTTCTGGTGATTAATACCCATTATATGTCACTTATCCAGCATAATTTATCATCTAATCATGTTGCAGATGTACTGACTAATCAGGACGGCCAAGGTTGCCAATGCTGCCCTGCCCAGCAAGGGTAGAATGGCTAAATCTGGGGGTTGGTCTGTTGACACAAAAGACAAAAAGACACCCAAAATATTAGTTCAAAAGACATTTATTTCTGAATTTGTAATAACAGAGGGCCCTAAAAAGGAATAAGTGTATACTAGTTTATTGGACACTCAATGACGTAACTTACAGAATATTTTATTCACAGAAATTTAAATATGGTAATCAAAAAAAAAAAGAAAATATAAGCTATAGAAAATTGAAGAAGCAAGAGAGGCTGAAAATCTCTTACTCTGTTTTTCTCAGCAAAAGTCTGTTTATTTACATGCCATCTCCATGTGATGCACATCGATTAATTAATTCTAAATCTGTATCTTTTGTTAAGCTGAGATCAATGTTAGTATGCTAGGACTAATAATTTTCTGCTTCATTTGAAATTTACCTTGAATGTTGCTAAAATAATCGACACTGGGTCATTTATATTGGAATAGCAATGCTTAAAATATGTGTTTTTGCAATTACTTACAATTTACATAGTAAATTGGTGTCCTGTCTTGATGGCCAAAATAATATTCAATAAAAAGAGAGGCAAAAAAAAAAAAGTTCATCATAAAGCTATAAATTAACTAACTGAAAGAAATTCTGAAAGTAATCATATCTTTGGGAGGCCCTGATCATTTGTTGAAAAGATCTTTTTCCCTTTCTTTGGACATCTTCTGATTCCGTCAACATCAACTCTCATTCAGCTGGTCATGGGACACCCAGTGTAATCTTAAGGAAGTATGGAAGTTTTCCAAAATTACATACATCTCAAGTAGGCTTAGACTACAGTATATACTAATAATTTCCTTACTTGCTAAATAAATGTATAAATTAAAATACATTTGATATGTTCAGCAGACCATTTAAACATTTTAGCACTACATAAATATTGCATTTACAGACTTTGTAGGGTTAGGGTAACGCTCTTACTCCCCCCCCCCCCCCCCCCCCTTGACACACAAATTATTTGGTTATACCGGGAGTTTATGGGCTTCTGGCTTTTTCAGCCTTTAAACCAAGGTGGGGGCAGAGTGAAGATGCATTGTCTAGTGTCTACAAAATGGCAGACAGGCAGCCCACAGAAACAATTCCAGTCTGGAAGTTTTCAAAACACTTTTTCTTTTTTCAGCAACATGATACACTTGTGCTGAGGCCAAGATTAAAACATGATCCTCTATTGACAATCTTCTGCATGTTTTAAGTAAAACAATACTATTAAACCTTAAATTTGTATAATGATAAATTTATAATTAAAAAGTGTATTACAAATAAAATGTGAATGAAACACCAAGTGTAACTACAACACACACTCTAAAACACAAGAAATCAAGAAATCTTATCATTTTTTTTTGTTATGTGTTTATATTGTTTTTGTTGTTAGCATATTTATTTAAATACCTGATGTTTACTGAAATTCCTGTTCTGGCGACACAGTATAATTAGGGGAGTATAACTTATCTCCTGTAAGTACTAAAGAATTTCACTGGAATATCACAAGGGCAAGCGGAACATGTTCATGTGTGTGACTCACTGTGGGGGTGGAGTGGCAGGAAACTCCAGCAGCAACTAGAGAGTTGTGTGTTACGACTTGGACATTAGCGTGGAACGCCTGGAATTTCCTGCTTGTGAAAAGCATATGTGAATGAGTCATTCTCATTGTTTATCAGCGTAGGTAATCAACAGCAACAGTTTCAAATTCCTCTGGATATTCTCATCACGTCTGAGCAAATTTGACTGAAATATATGTTTGAAATATTTATGTCTGTGTATGTGTGTATGAATGTGTGTGTGTGTGTGTGTGTGTTTGTGTTGGTGGATGGCTTGGAGTTAGTAAGGGAAGAGAGAGAGAGAGAGAGAGAGAGAAAGAAAGAGTTTCTAGGTGTTGGCAACAGTGCCTTTCAATAATGAGTGATCCTTTTTCTATTTTTTCACTCAGTGTTTAGCTTCATTCGTTTTCTTTCTGACTCAGCTTACACCTTCCTATATGTAAATGGAGTGTTTCATTTTTGTTATTATTATTTAAACATTGTTTTTCATTTTTCATTATTTTAAATAAATGATTATAGTATTAAAGTTACTAGTTTATAAATGAATGAATATATGGACTAATACCCGTGTTCATAAATTATTCAGTGGTTTAAAACCTGTCCTGTTTTAAAATTTGGAAGTTCATGTACTACAAGATATACAAACTTGATCTTTTAAATTACATAGGCTCAATAAACCAACTTAAACCCTTGTTTCACTATCATATCACAGGAATAATAAAATAGGTAATCTTATTATTTTTTATTAAATCCAGCATATTTGTATTAAAATGGCGGCTTTTTGAATTTAATAGTTATCATGGAATACTGACTGTTTTTTTCATACTTTTAAGTAAAACTGCTTTGGTGGGGATCTGATTTTTTTTCCCAAATTGGCAAGGTCAAATGGAAGCATTTATGACCACTCCAACATGCCCTTCCCTGTTTCTCCTCAACCAAGCTTTGACTGCCTTGGTCCTAGCAACCAGAGGTCAAAGTTCAGCAAAGCTGAGTGAGCATCGATAGACCACAGCTGTCTGTAACAGTGCTTTTGATGCGGTGGCACTTAGGTGGGAACAACTGGAATTGAAATAACCACCACAAACGCTATAATACATTAAAAAAAATAAACCAGTCCTTGGGCAATGAATTTTTATATAATACAATGGAAAAGTCTTAGAGGAATGATACATACAAAGTTCCAGAGTTTCTAAACACAAAAAAGAAGCCATTTGCTGCAGGTGAGATAGTGAGCCTGAATACATTACAATAACCAGTTAGGCTACTTTTCATGAACAACAACATGCCCCTATCTCTTTAGCACAATATAGGTTTTTTTCCCCTCTAGGCAACATTGAAAATGCAACATAGAAAATGCATTAGGTTGTACTCTTACATATATTTCTTTTCTTTACACACCTCCGTTTGATCTCTCTTAAAAGGAAAGATTGCCCTAAATGAAAACCTACAATGATTTTGAACAACAAAATATTTCCACCTTTGTACAAGGGATCTAAAATCTTTAGCTTTAATACATATTTAAATACTTCCTGCCAAGATTCCTCTCACCTTTTCACCGCAAAAGATTTGATTTTTAAGCAAATTGCTCAACCAAGCAGCTCTTGTTGACTGGCAACATCTAACCCTATTCTTTTGTGTTTCCATAGATTTGTATGGTATGCTTTGATGCTTGATTCCCTTTTCAAGGCCCTATACAGAGCCACTCCCTCAACAGTGGAGAGGCCTAAACTAGGCTGCTAAACTATGTGAAAAGCCTCAATGCGACTGTTTAAATTACACTGCTTCAAACTCCCTTCTAATCAACCAGTCAGCTACAGTGTTGTGATTTTTTTTCTTCTTTTTTCGGAGAATGGGTTCTATCAAGGGTGACACTGGAACCCAGGCAAGTGGCTTTAATTAAATTCTATTTTTTTGGCTACTTAGTAAAAAAAGATCACAAACGTGGGGCCACACAGCCAGTTTCACAAATTTGGACGATGATAGGTTCCTGGACATCACATTAAATCACTCCAGAAACCTTGATTTTGGGGCTCATAAATAATGGAACAAGTGGCTGACAAGCAGATGTCTGCCCAGGATGTGCATGTGGTCTGTTCTACTAATTACTCCATGACTAATCAAGCAGTGGAGGAGATTTTAAATGTTACATTCGCATTTGGTAGCTGTTCACTCAAACTCTCAATATGAGGTTCAGAGTGGTGTACGTATGTGTAAGTAAAGGACGTCATCATTAGGCTGAAAAAACAAAACAAAATAAATCCATCAGAGATATAGCAAAAACACTGGGAGTGGCCAATACATTTGGGACATTCTTTAAAAGAAGAAATTAACTGGCATGTTCAGCAACAGCAAAAGGCCTTGGAGACCACAGAAGACAACTAAAGTGGATGAATGTAGAATTCTCTCCATAGTGAAGAAGAGCCCTTCCACAACATCAAGCCAAGTCAAGGACACTCTTTAGAGGTACACGTGTCACTGTCAATGTCTACAGTCAAGAGACAGCTTTATTAAGTAAATACAGATGCTTCACAACAAGGTGCAAACCACTGGTCAAAAGGCCAGATTAGATTTTACTATAAAACTACCAAAAATAAACTTTTAACAGAATGATGGGAAGAGAAAAGTATGGAGTAAGAAAGGAACAACTCATGGTCCAATGCATAAGACATCATCTGTCAAGCATGGTCAAGGCAGTGTTAAGGCATAAATGTGCATGGCTGACTGCTAATAAAAGTATAAATTTATTTAATATTGGCAGAAAAAAATTAATATTCTACAGTGGCCAGTGTGGGTCATTCAGTCAGTCATTCTAGACTTCAGGCAGTAATTGACTGCAAAGGATTTTTATCCAAGTATTAAAGGCAATCCATACGTTTATATATATTTTTTTGTTTGTTCGATTATTTTGTTGTCCCAACAAAAAGAGAGGTGTGTGTATGAAAATGGCTGTAGTTCCTAAATGGTTAATAGCACACTTGTCAAGCCCCATGAATTAAGGCTGAAAGTCTTCTCTCATATTTTCTTTTTAAATCCAGTACGTATTTCAAAATAATATTTAATTTTGAGTTGGAGTAAATTACTATTCATACAGTATAAATACCATGTATCATTTGGTCTAGTTCAGTATATGCATGGGGAACACTGATGACTTAACAGTTATCCAGAAGACAATCATCAACATCCAGCAGGGGAAAGTAGACTGGAAAGGAAAAGTATGATAGAAAAAGGTGCATCATGGTGGTTGTATTTGTGTCTCATTGCTGCAGGCTATCTTGTATTGGTGTTTCATGCTCTGATCCTTAGCTCTGGCTAATTTCAATAAATGATAAAGAAATTATTATTCTTAAAATATGATTTGATTCCATAAATATAAAATATCCACACTGTTTTACCATGAGGGGAAAAGATTTTAACAAAGTTTCACAAAAAACAAAGACTACACCCTATCTCATCATGTATGCAGTGATTTAGTCAGTCAGTTATGTGGCAGCTTCACAGTGCAAGAACCTCAGTTAATTAAACATCAAAATAAGAGAAAAGTGTGTGAATATTTAGGGAACTGCTGATCCTCTGGAATTTTCATACACAACAATCTTAACGTCACACAGCATGGTAGGTGTAAAACAACAAAGAAAACGGAGTGAGTGACTGTTCTGCGGGTGGAAACGCCTTGCTGATAAGAGAGGTCAAAAGAAAATGAAGAAACCATTTCTGCCAGGAAGAATATAGTGACTCATATAACCAATGTAAACTTGTCCAAAACATTAAACATTGAGGTGAGTGAGTTACAAATTCAAAAAGCCAGACTGGATTCCAGTAATGTTAGCCTTGAACAGAAATCTGGGGCTGTCATGGGCACAGGCTCATCTGAACTAATGGTGTGGCAGGTGGTTTAGTGGATCTGGTTAATATTAATGTCCTTGTGAGGTTTATCAACTACTATGATAATTGATACCCAGACTTAATAATTTTTTTGTGGGATTCACTGTTTTCTACAGAAAATATTTCTGATTTCTGTAGAAAACAGCAAATATCTCTCTCTCTCACACACAAGCCCCAAAACTGGTTTCTTGGGCAGAAACAATAATAATTTTTACTGTTTTCAAAAATATATTTTGCAATTGGTTTCTGTATTATTTCTATAAGTGAAGTTATTTAAATATGGAAATAATTAACATTTTGAGATGTACATGTCTATAATTTGCATCGGTCTGCTGACATGCTCTTAAGTACATAATTTCAGTTAAATAATTAATTACCACACTCAATTTGTTCTCTGTACTGCTTGTCCTGTTCAGGGTTGCGGGAAGCCCAGAGCCTATCCCGGGAACTTGGGGCATGAGGCAGGATATACACTGGAGAGGATGCCAGTCCATCTCAGCGCACAAACACACACGTTACAGGCAATCTGGAAACCACTATTGGCCAAATCTCCATGTCTTTGGACTGTGGGAGGAAACAAGGGTACCTGAAAAAAGAAAAAAAAAGCAAAGCAGGGGAAGAACGTGGAAACTTCATGCACACAGACCCGAGGCAGGAATCAAACCCTAGAGGTACAAGGCTACAGTGCTGACCACTACTCCACCATGCTAATCTGATGAACACTTGTTACATAACACCGTCTTTAATTGAATCAAATTACAAATAATTTCCTAAGTTATTGGCATGGTCTACTCAACATACTACAGTTAACTACAGGGGGTAGTTTGGGTAATGTTGGGTAATGGGGGACATTAACACTTTGCATTTCTTGTTATACCGCTTGAATAGGACTGCAAATACATTTTTATCTTCCTATCTATGTTAAGATTTTCTGATATTTTCAGCAAACATGAAGACATGGCTTGCTAAGGTGGAAGTGGAAGACTTCAACCCCATTAAACACATTTAGGTTAAATTGAAGAACTGCACCACAACTCATCTCAAAGGGAGATAAACAAATGACCAGGGATTCATGTGCAGAAATGAATGGTGTGAAGGACTGTATGTCTAAATTGGCAAGGGACCTGAAAAAAAGAAGCAACATAATTTTTTTTTTTTTAAAAGTGAACACGAAAATTTTCATATTATGAGCACTTTGAGCACATTTATAAATTACTTTATTGTGCAATAAAAAAATTGGTGTGGGAGCGCCACCTTGTGAGGTACACACTGCATTTACCTGTGTCTGCTATGACGGTCACCTGCCATCCTTTTTTTGGGGTTTTGGCTAAAATGTTTTTTTAAATTGTTCAAATATGATGGGGAAAGAAAGAAATGGAGAAGGGAAAAAGAAAGAAAGGTGAAAAATTAATTCTCCCTACTGGGAGAAATTAAATTGCAGTGACAAGCAATTGTATTTGGACAAACTGACAGAAAATGTTTTTTTTTTTCATTGAACCATTTTTTGCTTTGATTATGGCACACATTCACTTTGGCACAATTTTAATCTTATGCAATGTTACAACATTTATTTCTGTCCTGAGTCACATTAATTTCCATCTAAGCTCTTTTATTGATAATGGGAGTGACTGCTATATAAAGCCATCACATTCCAAAAATTTTCAATGGGGTTTGGACTCTGTGGTGGCCAGTCGATGTGTGAAAATGATTTCTCATGCTTCCTAAACCATTCTTTCAAAATTTGAGCCTGATGAATCCTAGCATTGTCATCTTGTAATATGCCCATGCCAGCAGGAAGAAAAAAAGGAAAAACCTGGTCATTCGGTTAGTGGTTTTCTTAAGACTACACAGCTGTTTGGCCCCAATCCCTTGAGTTCTCTTTGCATTATGCATATAGAAATGCTCTTACGTTCACTATTAATCATAGCAGTGAGTTCTGTTGAGTAAAATATTTGCTATGAGCACAGGATATGTCTTTTGGCATGGTTGTTTTAAAAATTACACTGGATGACAGTCTCTAATGCACTATATCCACGACCCAGACATTGTACATTACCTTGCTTTTTGGACTGAGGCCATATTTACTGTGTGCATGTGGTTATAAAAGTTATAAATCCCTAAAAGCTCATGTCCAGTGGCTACGTACAAGATCTGCTCATTCACAGATGAGCAGAAAAGACAGGAAACTCAGAGAGCACAAGCATACTCAAACAGGTAGCACTCCTCGGTTTGCTCTGGTTACTAAACCAAACAAAATATAAAACTTTTTATCATATGCACTGGGTTTAATCAGTCACATTATTAGTGAAAATGTGGCAAAAAGGTGAAATAATATTTTTGTTCTCACTGAATGATGGTGCAACATCATTCAGTCATCAAAGGCAATGCTACCCAAAATTTAAAATAGTTCAACTTCAGCTTCCGTATTAACAGAGGCTACGCTTCGGCTTCTGTATTAACATTGATAAGCCATAATAAGTTGAATAAAATTTAATAAACAAATTTAAACTGCTACAATATCAAAGTCAACTAGTCACTACTCACAATTTGGGGATATTGTTATTTACATGAGTGCTTTTCCTATTTACTCTGAATTTGAATGAAATAAGTAAAAGTTCCCTTTGATATTACTAATAATGTATGAGAAGAAACACCATTTTCCTTAGTTTAATATTAATTACCCCAAAAATTTAGACAATAACAGGGATAGCCCCAAATAACAAAAATTGATAATGTCAGTGGCGGGTGTTTCCACCTTTTGCCGCAATGACAGCTTGACAGCGACGTCTCATGATCCTCACTAGCCTCATGATGTTGTTCTGAGGCAATGCGTTCCACTCTTCCACAAGTGCTACACGCAGTTCTACCAGCTCTCGTGGGGGTGGGGAATGATCACCCAGTCTCTGCTTCAACTGGTCCCAGACGTGCTCTATGGGGTTCAGGTCAGGGGACATTGATGGCCATACCATATGA